>CM065589.1:3202225-3219188 GCA_033119425.1 Bufotes viridis | reverse complement strand
TTCTTCTCCGCTGTTATTATTTCGGGATTTCTTCACTAATTTATTTGATTTAACCGTTTACAAAGGAAATCACTAAAATTTCTGGATTTCTTGTAATGTCTGTTGACGAGCCCAAAATGATGCTTAACCCTTTCCTGCACAATGAGGTACATGACTGCACAGACACAAAAGCTGTGCCCCCATAATCCCCAGTGGGTGTGTGGATGTGACTGACCGCCATGTCCTGCAGGAACAGCCGGGATCAGAGAAGAATCTGATCAGAGATCACCGTCAGCTGGATAAGGGGAACCCTTCATGATGTAAGGGGGAACTTTTCCGATCAGAGAGCAGCAGCCGGTGATCAGATTCTCCTCCGGCCCTGAAGGCACCAAGGACAGAATCTGAGGTCACTTTCCCCATCCATGATCCCATACCTGTGGTGACATCTCCTGGAACGCCCTCCTCCACCTCACTCTTACACGGGGGATCGCCCATCATCCGCTCTTCTTCATCCTCCACTTTAATATCAGTCACATCTTCCCCCTGATTTGTCATCTGTAACAATTCAGGACAATACAGCAGACGGGTGGGAAATCTAACAGATCCACAGAAGAGACCCCCACCATCTATGACCTCTCTATGACTGCAGGACCCCCTATATAGATGTGTATAGGGCTCAGCTCCATCTACCTGAGGGTTCTCTGGGGGCTTCTCCTCTGGGCGGAAAAAAGGCAAAGTAAAAAGGTTTTGTCCCTTTAAGTGGCGCCACAGCTCCTCAATTCGAGATACATATGATATGTGATCTGTTATTCAGAATAAAGGGAGTTTTATCTCATGAGTATGAGATTTGTATGCATGGTGAAGGTAATGTCTCAACGCGTTTCGGGGCAAAGGTAGATCCCCTTCATCATGAGAATATAAGATTGGGTACATGGTGTGGGGTATAAATACACAAAAATGTTTGAAAAAAGCGCCAAAATGGAGTGGGGGACGTCACTTCCGGTTTGCGCTCCATCGTGGAACGTACCGGAAATGACGTACCGCCCTTCCTGGATTTATATTCCAAAATACTTCAATTTATACTAAAACATGTTTTATTCAGGGGCCTTGGTAGAACCCCTTCATCGGAGGCATATATCTTTATGTACAAGGCGTACGGTATAGGTACGGAGTGAGGGGCGTCACTTCCGGTTTGCGCTCCAGCGTGGAACACCCCGGAAGTGACGTACCGCTGCTCCGGAATCTGAAATCGGATCTTCACCAAAACACAGATATTAGAGAGATTAATAGAGTGAACATTTGGGAATCTTTATCAGCGGACTATTCGAGCCGTGATGACCCGTTATAGGGGCCAAACGTGTTTGTCACAGAGACTCGGAGGTCTGGACACTTCCGGTCTTTGGAACGCAAAGGTGCCAGTCCTTTGGAACGCTCTTTTTAGCCTTGGATCTAAAGCAAGGGCCGGAAATATAGTAGTTTCTCACTACAGTTAATTTGGAAAGTAGATTGGGTGGTGTAATCGCATTTAGATGATAATAATAATAATATAATAAAAAGTATTACATAATACGTATATTTAAGTGTATATTCAAATATAGGTAAATAGTGGTGATGGTTAAAATCACTCTAATGTGAACGCTCCAATAAAAAACTCCAATAAAAAAGCTCCAGTGAAAAACCCAAAAATAACAAAAAAGATACATATATTAGGAGTAGTACATATATTAGATAATTAATATGCTGGAATGTATAGACGAAGAAAATAAAAAAAGATTGTTAATAAAAACAATGTATAAAAAATGTATAAACTAAGATACGTTTGAAGAGTTTATATTGCACTGTTCGTGTAGAGTTTCACTTCTGTTGTCATCCTCTATCATCCTCCCTTTGTGGGGAGTGGAAAAAAAAATCATCACACGGGGAGTGTACTTTTGGGGTCTGAATGTGCTCCAAAATGCGTTGTGGTTGATGTCTGTATATATCTAGATGTAACGCTATGTCTCTGGATGTGAACAGACGTTATATGGATTAGCTGTTATTCCCGTTTGGACTTATTACTAGGTAGCTTTAATTCTAAAAGAGGGGGAGGGGGGGATAGATGGTCTTCTGGGTTTTAGTGATACGAGAACGGGATTTATCAGTAGTTAGAATATCCGAGGGTCTCGTTTAGTCCAAATGGGGAAAGAGTGTTGAGGGTATGTATCCAATACATTTCTTTACGACACGGTTGCTGGTAGGTAGGTGTCTGTTCTATGGGTGAGACTCTTAAAGTATATCTGTCAAATTTTTTTTTTTTTTACTATTGGATTCTGGTGATTAATATTACCTTGTTGGCCCTGTTTTAATTTCTGATTATTTAATAAATAACCCCTAAAAGCCACCTAAAAGTCCCCAGTATTGGCTATTGTTACCTGAGATAGAATCAGGTTGCTATGCTCCTTCCGTCTACCAGATGAGGACGGAGCACGCTGCGTGCACTGGGAACTGATAGTGAGTCAACATTGTAAGGGAATGTATAAAAAGCCAGGTTCTTCCTGACAGGAGATAACAGTGCTGGGCTGTGTGTGTGAACTTCTCCACATGCCTGTGCTTGGCAGACACTCCCTTAGCAGTGCTGGACAATGTGGCTGCTCAGTGTATAAATGACAGCCTTATCTGATAAGAGGAGAGCTTGTAGGAGAGGACTACAGGCTTCAGCCAGACCTGGGAACTTCACTGCAAGACCTCCTTATACAGAGCTGGTCTTCACTAACTTCACTGCAGGTGTCCTATGGATTAGCCTCAGGGCTGAGGGCGGCCATCTTAACAGAATAGTGAAATTGCAGTTTTATGCAGACTGGTTGCTAAGGGCTGAATCTTATTAAATAAGGGGTAAGTAAGTCTAATAGTTATTGATTCAGGAATATTATCATATTAGTAACTACATATATGAAAACTGAAATTAGGGTCTAAATGTAACAGTTATCCTTTAAACTGGATCGGTCACTGTTATGGGTCTCAAAGTAGTGTTTCGAGACACTGTGTGTGAGGATGCTGCGCCTAATGTCCGAGCGGTGCTCGTTCATCCTCTCTCTAACTGTCTGTGTGGTTCTTCAATATATTTTAGTCCACATGGACAGTAAAGGAGGAAGATCACATTTTTTGACCCACAATTAGGTTCTTGTTTGATGGTCCAGGACGAGTGGTCTTGTCTTGCCTTTGGGTTATGGATGGTTAATGTTTTGACCCCATGTGAGATCATGGGGCAGAAAGGAATTTTTTGGAGAAGCATTTTTGTATCCCTATCTTTTCTGAACAGAGGGTGGATGTGGCCTCTAAGTTTCTTTTGGTGGTTAGTTTGGGACAGGAGGGGGCAATGAGGTTTTTGAGGTTTTCGCTCTCCTAAATGTGAGGTTGTTTTGGTAGGATTTTTTTGAGGATTTAGTATATGTCTGATGTTAGTGTGGTGGATATTGTAACGAGCGATAAGGTTATATTGATATCTGTCGTCTTTGACACTTCTGGGTGGAGCGGGTTGTAAAGCAGCATGTTCACTTACAGAGGTTGCTCGTCTAACTGAGGTGTTGATTAACCCTTTTGGGTATGCCTTTTCTTTGAATCTGTCTTTTAAGATTTTTTTATTTGCTCCTTCATTACTTTCGTGTCTGAGCAGTTTCTTCTAACCCTTTTCATTTGCCCATAAGGTATATTATTCCTCCATTTTGAGTTGTGGCAGCTTGAATAGTCCAAGTAACTGTTAGAATCAACTTTTTTGAAATTAATATCTAAAAAGGCGGCTTCATTAGGGTGGCACTCGGAGGTGAATTGTAGGCCACAATTGTTCTGGTTTATTTCCTCAATGAATTCCACCAACTTTTTAGCGGTGCTATCCCATACAAAAATGATGTCATCGATGTATCTATTAAATATTACAACCTGTTTGTGTGTCATTAATCCCATTTCTTGTTCGAATAATCCTACGAACAGATTGGCATAGGAGGGGGTAAACTTTGTCCCCATGGCGGTTCCTCTTTTTTGTATATAGAATTTATCGTTAAATAGAAAGTAGTTGTGTTGTAGAATGAAGGAGATTGCGTCTAAATTGAATTCTTTTTGTGTTTAGGACATTTCTTGATCAAGGTCCAAGAAGTGTCCTACTGCCTTCAGGCCCCAGTCATGTTTAATATTGCTGTATAGTGAAGCAATGTCTAGAGTAACCCAAAGGTAATTGTTCTTCCATTTGTTGATGAGATGGGAAGACTCTCTGAGGTAAGAGGGGAGTTTTACAGCATATTTTTGTAGGTATTTGTCAATGTAGGCAGAGAGGTTGGAGGCAAGAGAGTCAATGCCAGAGATGATGGGCCTACCTGGTGGACATGTACTGGATTTATGGATTATGGGAGGAAATAAAACCTAGCTATGGTTGGGTGACTATTGGAAAGAAAAGACTTTTCGTTTTTATTGACGTTATATCCAAAATCGATTAATGTTTGTAATTCTTTTTTATATGATGTAGTTGGATCTTCATTAATGACCCCATAATATTCAGGATCTGACAAGATTCTGAGTGATTCTTTTAGGTAATACTCTTGGTCCATGATGACTATTCCTCCTCCCTTATCTGCGCTCTTTATTACTACATCGTTATTCTGTTTAAGTTGTTTCAAGGCTCGATTTTCTCGTTTAGTCAGGTTAATTGTGGGTTTGTTCGGTTGTGTTTCTGTGAGCTTTTTCAGTTCATCGAGAACAATATTAAATAAACTCTCTAGCTGTGGGCCTCTACGTTCTAGGGGAAAGTTGGACTGCTGTCACTTCGTGAGGCTCTACAAGCTACCCAGGCGCAGGAGGTATTTCGGTGGGTGTCTTGTGCTTATCCCATCCGAAACCTCCTGGATGAAGTGAGTTCATTCATGTTTTTTATATGTTTTAATTTATGCCAATGTTTTTATACCAAAAACTCCAAAAATATTTCATGTATACAAAGCTCATACTCATGAGATAAAACTCCCTTTATTCTAAATAACAGATCACATATCATATGTATCTCGAATTGAGGAGCTGTGCCGCCACTTAAAGGGACAAAACCTTTTTACTCTGCCTTTATTTCCACCTTGATCACACCCATTGAGGATTCTTCCTGGATGGTCATTTGCCCCCGGCAGCCTAAAATTTCCTCTGACATCTATATCACTGTTTCCTCCCGTCTCACAATCAACAGGTCCTTCCTCTGGCGCCCTGCAGGTACGCTCAATCTTTTTAACATTAGAGACTAACCCCCCTTCCCTTTTTCTCCCCTTACCATACCTTCTCCTCCGGACAGTCCTGGGAATACAGAGGACGGGGACATCTCTCTGGGGGATTTCTCCTCCTGGATCCATCTGTGGAGACACAAGCAGTGACTGAATACATGGCCTCCATTACATGTCACTGCACACACGTGTATACACTGCACATGACGGCTCTTACCCTGTGATATAAGAGGCTGGTGCTCCTCCATTACATGTCACTTAACACACGTGTACACACTGCACATGACGGCTCTTACCCTGTGATATAAGAGGCTGGTGCTCCTCCATTACATGTCACTGCACACACGTGTATACACTGCACATGACGGCTCTTACCCTGTGATATAAGAGGCTGGTGCTCCTCCATTACATGTCACTGCACACGCTACGTGCCTCATTACACCTGCACACTGCACATGACGGCTCTTACCCTGTGATATAAGAGGCTAGAGCTCCTCCATTACATGTCACTGCACACACGTGTATACACTGCACATGACGGCTCTTACCCTGTGATATAAGAGGCTGGTGCTCCTCCATTACATGTCACTGCACACACGTGTACACACTGCACATGACGGCTCTTACCCTGTGATATAAGAGGCTGGTGCTCCTCCATTACATGTCACTGCACACACGTGTATACACTGCACATGACGGCTCTTACCTTGTGATATAAGAGGCTGGTTCTCCTCCATTACATGTCACTGCACACACGTGTATACACTGCACATGACAGCTCTTACCCTGTGATATAAGAGGCTGGTGCTCCTCCATTACATGTCACTGCACACACGTGTATACACTGCACATGTCGGCTCTTACCTTGTGATATAAGAGGCTGGTGCTCCTCCATTACATGTCACTGCACACACGTGTATACACTGCATATGACGGCTATTACCCTGTGATATAAGAGGCCGGTGCTCCTCCATTACATGTCACTGCACATACGTGTATACACTGCACATGACGGTTCTTACCCTGTGATATAAGAGGCTGGTGCTCCTCCATTACATGTCACTGCACACACGTGTATACACTGCACATGACGGCTCTTACCCTGTGATATAAGAGGCTGGTGCTCCTCCATTACATGTCACTGCACACACGTGTATACACTGCACATGGCGGCTCTTACCCTGTGATATAAGAGGCTGGTGCTCCTCCATTACATGTCACTGCACACACGTGTATACACTGCACATGATGGCTCTTACCCTGTGATATAAGAGGCTGGTGCTCCTCCATTACATGTCACTGCACACACCTGTATACACTGCACATGACGGCTCTTACCCTGTGATATAAGAGGCTGGTGCTCCTCCATTACATGTCACTGCACACACGTGTATACACTGCACATGACGGCTCTTACCCTGTGATATAAGAGGCTGGTGCTCCTCCATTACATGTCACTGCACACACATGTATACACTGCACATGACGGCTCTTACCCTGTGATATTAGAGGCTGATGCTCCTCCATTACATGTCACTGCACACACGTGTACACACTGCACATGACGGCTCTTACCCTGTGATATAAGAGGCTGGTGCTCCTCCATTACATGTCACTGCACACACATGTATACACTGCACATGACGGCTCTTACCCTGTGATATAAGAGGCTGGTGCTCCTCCATTACATGTCACTGCACACACGTGTATACACTGCACATGACGGCTCTTACCCTGTGATATAAGAGGCTGGTGGTCCTCCATCACATGTCACTGCACACACGTGTATACACTGCACATGACGGCTCTTTCCTTGTGATATAAGAGGCTGGTGCTCCTCCATTACATGTCACTGCACACACGTGTACACACTGCACATGACGGCTCTTACCCTGTGATATTAGAGACTGATGCTCCTCCATTACATGTCACTGCACACACGTGTACACACTGCACATGACGGCTCTTACCCTGTGATATAAGAGGCTGGTGCTCCTCCATTACATGTCACTGCACACACGTGTATACACTGCACATGACGGCTCTTACCCTGTGATATAAGAGGCTGGTGCTCCTCCATTACATGTCACTGCACACACGTGTATACACTGCACATGACAGCTCTTACCCTGTGATATAAGAGGCTGGTGCTCCTCCATTACATGTCACTGCACACACGTGTATACACTGCACATGACGGCTCTTACCCTGTGATATAAGAGGCTGGTGCTCCTCCATTACATGTCACTGCACACACGTGTATACACTGCACATGACGGCTCTTACCCTGTGATATAAGAGGCTGGTGTTCCTCCATTACATGTCACTGCACACACGTGTATACACTGCACATGACGGCTCTTACCCTGTGATATAAGAGGCTGGTGCTCCTCCATTACATGTCACTGCACACACGTGTATACACTGCACATGACGGCTCTTACCCTGTGATATAAGAGGCTGGTGCTCCTCCATCATGGCCTCCTTGTACAGATCCTGGTGGCCTTCTATATACTCCCACTCCTCCATGGAGAAATAGACAGTGACGTCCTGACACCTTATAGGAACCTGACAACACAATGACACCGTCATCACCCAGACCCTCCAGTGCTGTTACTGGAGAATTTCCCAGCATTCCCAGCAGTGTCACCTCTCCAGTCAGCAGCTCCATCATCTTGTGGGTGAGCTCTAGGATCTTCTGCTCATGTATCAGGGGGTGAGGGGAGGCTCTGTGATGGGGGAGGGGTCCTGCTCCGCCCTCCTGACTCCTGGAGATGGATGATGGGAGTCACACAGTCCCCCGATGTCTTCTTCACTATTGTGTACTCCTGTGGATGGAGAGAGACACTTAGGGAATAAACCCTTCAGGGGCCATGTGCTCTCCTCCGGCCTCTCCTCCTGGTACAACGTGCCTACTTACCTCCTCATGGCTCCTACATGACTATTGGTCACTGGTCACATGACACATCACTCACCATACTGGGGGCTGATCTTCAGGTTCTCCGTCACTTGGAAGGTCTGGGGGCCGTTCTCCAGGACCCTGGACTCTTCCTATCACTTCCTATGATGGATTCTCCTTCCCGATGTCTGACTTGTTACAGAATACAATACAGAGGAGAGAAATCTAGAGAAGTTTACCTCTCCGCTCAGCAGGGAGATGATCTCCAAGGTGAGGTCTAATATTCTTCTGCTGATCTCCTTCCCGTCCATCCTCGGGGGTCATTCAGGAGAAGAGGAGAGAACTGGAGGAGCTGGAGGCTTCTAGTACTGCAGGCGCCTTTATGAGGAGAGGAGAGGAAATCATCCAGGGGACAAGACCAGATGTCACCTCCAGAACCTGGAGGGGCCCCCACCACATGGAGTCCAGGGGCCCCAACATGGAGATCTCTGGTGGCTCCACAGGAGATAAGTGTCTGATAGATGCAGGTCCCACCTCTGGGCTGTGCTCAGCTGTGTCCAGAACTCCTAGAGAAGAGACTGGAGAGAGCTGAGCTCAGGCCAGGCCCCCCTCCATTCATTCTCCTCCTGGAGGCAGGGGCCCCTTGGACACCAGGACAGTCAGGGGCCAGCAAATGATGACAACCCCCACTATCCCCACTACTACTCCCCCCATCATACTAAGCTGAGGAGCAGAGAAGGATTCCTTGTGTGTAATGGAGGAGAATCTCCAGAGGTGACATGTCTGAGCTCTCCACCACACTGTCTCCTCACAGCTCATCTTACCTGCAGGCTGGAGGAATGGCTGATACCAGAGAGAACAAGAGCCCTGACTACCGACCAGGACCTGCCCAGTATCTGCTGCACTGCCAGAGCTGAAGGACCTGGGGTGACGTCACCGTCATGTGATTATTGCAGGGGGCGGAGCTCATCAGCGGAGAGGAGAATTAGTGATGAAGGACCTTGGGGTGATGTCACTGTCATGTGATCAGTGCAGGGGGCGGGGCTCAGCAGTGGAGAGGAGAAGAGGTGGTGAAGGATCAGGGGTGATGTCACTGTCATGTGATCAGTGTAGGAGGCGGGGTTCAACAGTGGAGAGGAGAATTAGTGATGAAGGACCTGGGGGTGATGTCACTGTCATGTGATCAGTGCAGGGGGCGTGTCTCATCAGTGGAGAGGAGAATTAGTGGTGAAGGACCTGTGGGTGATGTCACTGTCATGTGATCAGAGTAGAAGAGCAAAGTGACTTTTTCTGTTGTGAGGCAGGTGTGAGTGACATGAGGAGAAGAAATTAAAGAGATGATGGATTCTCTCAGCTGCTAAAGTCATGGGTGGTTCTCGTTTCTGATGTGCTGTAATAACAACCTGTCCATGCTGGGGATTGTAGTTCTCTCCTTTTATATCCTATGATACCATGCTTTCTGTCAAGGCCCAGTGGCGTGCCTAAGGTATGTGACACCCAGAGTGGGTACTTTCTCTGGAACCCCCTCCCCCAATGAAGTGAATGGAGCTCAGGTTGGATACCAAGCACAGACGTTATCAAATGAACGGAGCTGTGTTTGGTGAGCAGAGAGACCTGTAGAAGATCAAAATGGCCCCCCAACCCAAATTCTCAATCCAGCACTCCCCCCAGCCCTACTGTTAAAGAGATATTTGGGTGGACATTACATACATTGCTGCAAAATGTACAGGTTAATACAGCGGCGCATACCGCTTATATCGTTGTAACGCCTGTAGATAGGGATGGACACGGAGAATGACCCCTGGCTTGGAACCCAGCACTTTCCCTAACTAACTTTCCCGCCTGAACTGAGGCCATCTTGTCACCTGGTAGGTGGGCTTATATGTATTTTGATCAAAATGTATTGACCAAGTGTCCCAGATTTTATCAAGAGCGAGGGCTTAGTCCATATGTTGTGCTTCCATCTATTATTACAGTGCATTATTTTCTGTGATTTTGTAACTGTAGCCATATACATCCGCACATTTAATACCATATCATGCAGGATGGTTTATATATAGTTTTTTCTGCACTTTCCCTAACTACTTGCAGTATGATCCCCAGGTAGCAAGACCGCAACTGGTCGACGGTCCCTATACTACTAAGGCGCAGAGACAGTCAAACACCAAGAGACAAAAACAATACAAAGGGATAGTCATATGAAAATGGGTCAGAACCAGGCGGACAACACAATATAAAAATGAGAGACAGAGGGTAGTCAATAAAAGAGCCGAGGTCAGAACCAGAAGGGATGCACAATACAAAGTCACAGAAAATAATGCACTATAATAATAGATGCAAACATAACATTTGGACTAAGCCCTCACTCTAATGATAAAATCTGAGACACTTAGCCAAGATATTTTGATCAAAACACATGTGTGCCCTCCTACCCAGCTCCAAGGTGGTCTCAGTTCAGGCAGGTCCTATGCTAAACCTCCCTATGCCGTTATGCATTTATATTAAGGAGCTCAGACCCTGTGTGAATTCACTCCTATCCTGGGAGCAGCGGTTATGTGCACTATCCCCCACCTATCTAATAGGCGACCTTGATTCGGTGGCACGTATAGCTGTGTGTGCTCCTCCTCTCATTGGCTGCTGTTGCACACAGAGGTAACTAGGAGCAACACACTATATGTGCACACTGCACATGACGGCTCTGCACATAGTGCAATACGATTTTAAAAAGAAGCTGCTCGCTATTTATTGCACTTACAAGATGGATGGTCGGAACAAGTTCATAACAGATCACTGTGCAGTATTCACATCAACGCCCGACCCGGGTTTCGCTCCTTCCGAGCTTCGTCAGGGGCTGGAGTGTATCCCATCCGGGGACACCCCCTCTCATTTTATAATGAGGATCTCAGCTGGTGACTAATCACCATTAGCTGCCTGGTTGGTAACAAGGTCGATGCAATTGAACCATCGATTGAAAACAAAGTATTACACATGCAAATAAACTAAAAACATAGACAAGTTTGTCATTATAACATTCTCATTTTAAAATTTGTATAACTAATGTCGGGAAAAAACCTTCCAATGTGCACACAAGATTTTCTTTTGTGCCTAGAATCACTGGCTGTGCAGCCGGATCGGCCGCACAGCTTAGTGTGTTCAATCATCGTTCCCTTATACAATTCGTACCATTATTCACAGTATATGACATTAGTTTTAAGGACCTTCTATACAAAAACTCGCCCACATCGGGCTGGAAAAAAGTAAAACTATTCTTCAAGGACCTTTCATTCATAAAGAAGGGTCCACCAATCAGCTTCTACACACCTTAAAGTCCCACCCCCACTCTAATCCGCCCCATTCATTTTCATTGGGTGGAGCCGGTGTGGGAGGGGAACAAGGCTACATCACGTGTTGATTTTCACCAATAGAGGGATCGTTGTTTGAAAATCGAGACTGGAGGAGATGATGGTTAGTACTGCAATTGTAACGTTCTTGCTGATAGATATACATAGATGCAATTAGGGAAGTTCAAAGGGTTATATGGGGTTTGTATAGGAGAGTCGCTTCGGACTAGACGAGGCAAGGTTTCAAATCAAATTCAATGTTAAAACCGGAGGGTTGAAGGGTGCCCAAACGATAAATCCATTCCACTTCTTTGCGATCTATCTGGACAACCTTATCACCCCCTCTCCAGTGCGGTTTCACCGATTCAACCCCCATGAACTTGAGGCCCCTGGGGTCCTGTTGATGTTTGACCTTAAAGTGGGCGGATACACTGTGGGTCATCAGACCCTTACGGATATTGCGGATATGCTCTTGTATCCGCGTCTTAAGTTTTCGTAAGGTTCGGCCCACATATTGTGTCCCACAGGGACATTCTAGGACATATATCAGTCCCTCCTTCTCACAAGAGCAATCCCCTTTTACCTTATATATTTGTCCATTAGTCCGAGAGGCTATTGTCTCAGTTCTGGTTTCTCGATTCTCCCTACTGCGGTTTTTACACGGTCCACAGAAACCGCACCAGGTGAAGCGATTAAGTTCTGTTTTCTTGAAGGCATTACTAGGGGGAATGGCACTGCGTACCAACCTGTTACCTATAGTTGGAGCCTTCCTATACACAAAATCGGGACGGGGGGGAAGAACCAGACCCAGTACCGGATCATTCGTTAGCGTTTTCCAATTTTTCTTCACTGCCTGTTTTAAAAATCCTGCCATTTGGTTATACCCCGTAAAAAACATAAATCTCCCATCTTTCTTGTTATGTCCAGCCTTAATACCCCTGTCTCCTTTCTCAATTCTTTTGTCTCTCACTTTGGATATAGTGTTCTTCAGCATTTCCTCTCCATATCCTTTCTCAAAAAAACGATTCTTGAGAATCCGGCTTTGTTCTTCAAAGTCGGAATCCCTCATGCAGTTGCGGGAAATTCTACCAAATTGTCCTAATGGTACATTTTCTAACCAGGGTTTAAAATGGCAGCTCCTCAAGTCTATATAGGAGTTGACATCAGTATCCTTAAAATGTGTTTTGGTGTAAAACTGGCCGTCCTTAATTTCTATACATAAATCCAGGAAGACAATACTTTTCTCACTTATCTCCCCGGTAAATTTAAGATTCCATTCTACAGAATTCAGATTGGTAATGAAGGTGCGGAGGCCTTCCTCCTCACCCTCCCAAATTAAAAGACAGTCATCGATGTACCTTCTCCAGAGGGTAAGGGTACCCCCCGGAGAAGCCACACCGATTTTTGGGGTGATGAAATGATCTTCCCAATACCCCATGTAGATATTGGCGAAACTGGGGGCGAATTTTTGATTCAGACTGTGAAAGTGTTAACTGTTTCCCACAACACGTATTGGAACCTGCAGCAGCGAGGAAGAGGACTGCCCTGAGTGTGTCTGGTATTTTTGCTTTTATCATTAGAGTGAGGGCTTAGTCCACATGTTATGTTTGCATCTAATACTATAGTGCATTATGTTCAGTGACTTTATAAATGTAGCCATGTACATCCGCAATAATCACTATCATATCGTGCAGGATGTTTTATATTTATTTTCCGTGATTTGATGCACAGTACAAATCATGTCAAAAGACAAGCTGAGGTCAAAAAGCACAAACAAATCAAAATGAATCCAAGAACGAGGAACCTAGCTAGTGAGGCCAAACATGACTATCCCTGGCAATGGTGTATGGCCAGGAAGGGGTTAAAATAGAGCGCCGAATCCCTGGATCAGAACCTGATAGGTCCATGACTCAGCGCTCCATTAGTAAGAACACTAGCACACAGGAATAGAGCAGCTGAGCAATCGGCCCACTATGGTGGTGCCATAGCTGGAAATCTCGCCACTGGAGCCCGGACAGGTAAGTTTGTGACAGATGTCTTCTCTAATGTAGACGTTCTCTTTCCTCATCTTCTCCATTCAGAGATCAGACCACCATGATAAACTCTCTCAGCCATGTCTTATCTCTGCAGAGTTTACAAAACAGACATCTTAGATTCCTCACTTTTTTATCATCCTTCCCCTCCTGATGCCCCAACATTGCTGCTTCTGCCCCCAATACTATGCCCACTGTGCTCCCCATGCAACCAAATACTATACTGCAGAAGTAACAGTAAAGATCCCTACAGTACCCCCAGATGTAATAATGTCCCTTTGTAAGAACCACTATATATAATGGCCCCCTCTGTATTATTAGTATATATAATGCCCCCCTCTGTATTATTAGAATATATAATGCCCCCCTCTGTATTATTAGTATATATAATGGCCCCCTCTGTATTATTAGTATATAATGGCCCCTCTGTATTATTAGTATATATAATGCCCCCTCTGTATTATTAGTATATAATGGCCCCTCTGTATTATTAGTATATATAATGCCCCCTCTGTATTATTAGTATATAATGGCCTCTCTGTATTATTAGTATATATAATGGCCCCCTCTGTATTATTAGAATATATAATGGCCCCCTCTGTATTATTAGTATATAATGGCCCCTCTGTATTATTAGTATATATAATGCCCCCTCTGTATTATTAGAATATATAATGGCCCCTCAGTATTATTAGAATATATAATGGCCCCTCTGTATTATTAGTATATATAATGGCCTCCTCTGTATTATTAGTATATATAATGGCCCCCTCTGTATTATTAGTATATATAATGCCCCCCTCTGTATTATTAGTATATAATGGCCCCTCTGTATTATTAGTATATATAATGGCCCCCTCTGTATTATTAGTATATATAATGGCCCCTCTGTATTATTAGTATATATAATGGCCCCCTCTGTATTATTAGTATATATAATGGCCCCTCTGTATTATTAGTATATATAATGGCCCCTCTGTATTATTAGTATATATAATGGCCCCTCTGTATTATTAGTATATATAATGGCCCCTCTGTATTATTAGTATATATAATGGCCCCTCTGTATTATTAGTATATATAATGGCCCCTCTGTATTATTAGTATATATAATGGCCCCTCTGTATTATTAGTATATATAATGGCCTCCTCTGTATTATTAGTATTATATAATGGCCCCCTCTGTATTATTAGTATATATAATGGCCCCCTCTGTATTATTAGTATATATAATGGCCCCTCTGTATTATTAGTATATATAATGGCCCCTCTGTATTATTAGTATATATAATTGCCCCCTCTGTATTATTAGTATATATAATTGCCCCCTCTGTATTATTAGTATATATAATGGCCCCCTCTGTATTATTAGTATATATAATGACCTCCTCTGTATTATTAGTCTATATAATGGCCCCATCTGTATTATTAGTATATATAATGGCCCCCTCTGTATTATTAGAATATATAATGGCCCCATCTGTATTATTAGTATATATAATGGCCCCTCTGTATTATTAGTATTATATAATGGCCCCCTCTGTATTATTAGTATATATAATGGCCCCCTCTGTATTATTAGTATATATAATGGCCCCTCTGTATTATTAGTATAAATAATGGCCCCTCTGTATTATTAGTATTATATAATGGCCCCCTCTGTATTATTAATATATATAATGGTCCCCTCTGTATTATTAATATATATAATGGCCCCCTCTGTATTATTAGTATATATAATGGCCCCCTCTGTATTATTAGTATATATAATGGCCTCCTCTGTATTATTAGTATATATAATTGCCCCCTCTGTATTATTAGAATATATAATGGCCCCCTCTGTATTATTAGTATTATATAATGGCCCCCTCTGTATTATTAGTATATATAATGGCCCCCTCTGTATTATTAATATATATAATGGCCCCCTCTGTATTATTAGTATATATAATGGCCCCCCTCTGTATTATTAGTATATATAATGGCCTCCTCTGTATTATTAGTATATATAATGGCCCCCTCTGTATTATTAGAATATATAATGGCCCCCTCTGTATTATTAGTATTATATAATGGCCCCCTCTGTATTATTAGTATATATAATGACCCCCTCTGTATTATTAGTATATATAATGGCCCCTCTGTATTATTAGTATATATAATGGCCCCCTCTGTATTATTAGTATATATAATGGCCCCCTCTGTATTATTAGTATATATAATGCCCCCTCTGTATTATTAGTATATATAATGGCCCCCTCTGTATTATTAGTATATTTAATGGCCCCCTCTTTATTATTAGTATATATAATGGCCCCCTCTGTATTATTAGTATATATAATGGCCCCCTCTGTATTATTAGTATATATAATGGCCCCCTCTGTATTATTAGTATATATAATGGCCCCTCTGTATTATTAGTATATATAATGGCCCCCTCTCTATTATTAGTATATATAATGCCCCCCTCTGTATTATTAGTATATATAATGCCCCCCTCTGTATTATTAGAATATATAATGGCTCCCTCTGTATTATTAGTATATATAATGGCCCCTCTGTATTATTAATATATATAATGGCCCCCTTTGTATTATTAGAATATATAATGTCCCCCTCTGTATTATTAGAATATATATTGGCTCCCTCTGTATTATTAGTATGTATAATGACCCCCTCTGTTATTATATCCAAGAACGTAATTCCATTCATAGAGTAGTTGATTTGATATATATGTATGGATATATAGATGTGTATAAATAAAAAAGGAAATCTGATATTGACCAGATTTGGTTTTAATTAGACATTTGTCGGCTGAGAGAAATCAGGTAAAAATTTATAAGAAGTATATCTAAAACATTATAAAGCATTATATATCTATGTATGTTAAAAGTGTTTCAATTGCTTAAAGGATTAGTTAATCAATTAATTTTAAATTTGTATTGTTACTAAGTCTTTCTATTAATTTGTACTATATTATTGTTAGTAATAAACTATATATATATTTTGGATACAACTGAGTTTTCGTCTTCCATTCAGCGCAGATCACGAGCTTGTTTCTGCTCAAATATTTATGATAATAAATTCCGAATCTCCTTCCTTATAGATTCTGAGTTTATTTACATAAATAATATAGACTGTTAATCGGAGACAGTATAAATTTCCCGACAGTAACCCGTTTTTTTGTAAGATTTTTTTGTCTGATCTTTTTGACGGAATATGCGACTTGTGCAAACTGTAAACGTGCAGCAATGTTTTTTTTTGGACAGCAGTGGCTTCCTCTGTAGTATCCTCCCATAAAATCCATTCTTGTTTAGTGTTTTACATATCGTAAATTCGCTAACGGCGATGTTAGCATATGCCAGATACTTTTGTAAGTCTTTAGCTGACACTCTAGCATCTTCTTCACCTCATTGAGCAGTCTGCGCTGTGCTTTTGCAGTCATCTTTACAGGACGGCCACTCCTAGGGAGAGTAGCAGCAG
>CM065589.1:3182367-3201725 GCA_033119425.1 Bufotes viridis | reverse complement strand
ACCGTGAAAAAATGCGGATGGCCATCCATGTGTCATCCGCGTTCCGCGTCCGCATTTTTTTGCGGATCCCTTGGCAGGCATTTAAAAAATTGTCAACCTGTCTTTTGGTAATATCTTTTGGGTCATGTCCGCTAAAAAAAACGGAAGACACACGGCAACACAACAGAAAGAAAAAACGGACACGGAACAACGGAACCCCATTTTGCGGACCGCAAAAAAAAACTGTCGTGTGCATGTAGCCTTAAAGTGTTGGGCTTGTGAAGCCAAGAAATAAAGCCACGGATTAGGAATTGGTAAACTCCCATTACATTTTTCCCTTTGCAGAGTCTCTAGCCTAATCCTAGGCGATATCTTGTTCCATACCAGAGCACGAAATGCACCTTGTATTTTGTAAAAGTTTCGCATCGGGATCCATATTGGGCTATTATGCAGGATATATAGAAATTGTGGCATGAGCACCATTTTAATCAGATTGGCCCTCCCCACCACCGAAAGTGGTAATTTACACCAGGCAGATATCTTTTGCTGAGAGTGATCAATTAGAGGGTCTAGATTTAGGGCAATATAATCCTTCACTCTTGGGGAGACCTGCGCCCCCAGATATTTAAAGCAAGAGTCTACTCTCAAGGGCGCTATCCTGTCCTGGATATCCTGCGGTATTGGGTCTAAAGGCAGAACCACCGATTTACACCAATTAATAGTGAGTCCTGAGTAGGAACCAAAATGTTCAATAAGTGTCAGGATCCGGACTGGTAGCAGGAGGCGGTAGTGGAAGTGGATCCTCTGTGTCAGTGAGGGATTGGCGTGGACCGTACCGGGGGACCGGTTTTAAGTTGCTACTGGTTTTCACCAGAGCCCGCCACAAAGCGGGATGGTCTTGCTGCGGCGGTAGCAACCAGGTCGTGTCCTCCGATAGCGGCGCAAGCTCACTGACTGCTGAGACAGGCGTAGTACAGAGGGAATAGGCAGAGGCGTAGTCGGACGAAGCAAAAGGTCAGGACAGGCGGCACAGGTTCAGAGGTGGTGGTCGTAGCAACGGGTATGGCAACAGGCAAAGGGTACACAGAAGACGCTTTCTCTAAGGCACAGAGGCAACAAAGATCCAGCAGGAGACTGTGGAAGGGGATGGTACTTATAGGCAGTGCACAGGTGAAGCCTAATTAAGGCAAAACAGTACTACCTCTCACAAAGCTTAACCCTTGAAAAACCAGTTTGGACCAGGCACAAATCACCTGTGCACTGGTCCTTTAGATCTAAGAGTCCCGGTGCGTGTGCGCCCTAGAGAGCGGGGACGCACACGCCAAGACGCTGGAGCGCTGCCTGGGGACACACGCTGTGAGCGCTCCGAGGCCAGCAGAGGGCCCGGAGCGCTCAGCGTAACAGTACCCCCCCCCCCCCTTTGGTCTCCCCCTCTTTTTGGGACCCAAGAACTTAAGGATGAGGCTGCGGTACAGGATGTTCTCCTCCGGCCCCCAGGATCTCTCCTCAGGACCGCAGCCCTCCCAGTCCACCAGAAAATATCTTCTCCCCTTGACCAATTTTGAGGCCAATATCTCCTTAACGGAGAAGACATCCGAGTACCGGATACCGGCGTGGGAGGAGACTCTTGGGGAAAAACGATTAAAGACCGCAGGCTTGAGGAGGGAGACATGGAAGCAGTTGGGAATTCTAAGGGAGGAAGGGAGATGGAGTTGGTAACACACAGGGTTGATCCTCTTCTTGACCTTGTAGGGTCCCAAGTAACGAGGACCAAGCTTGTAACTAGGAACCCTGAAGCGGATGTACCTGGAGGAGAGCCAAACTCTGTCCCCAGGCACCAGGACAGGAGGAGGCCGACGTTTCTTGTCCGCTTGGACTTTCATGCGGGATGAGGCCTGCATGAGGGACAGGCGCGTCTCGCGCCAGATGGCAGAAAAGTCTTGCACAAGGTCGTCCACTGCAGGTACACCGGAGGAGGAGGATAACGGCAGAGGAGGCAGAGGATGACGACCATAAACCACGAAGAAGGGAGACTTATTGGTGGCGGAAGAGTCTTTGTGGTTATAGGAAAACTCCGCCCACGGGAGAAGGTCGACCCAATCGTCTTGACGGGAGGAAGCGAAGTGGCGAAGGTAGTCGCCCAAAATTTGATTAACCCGCTCCACTTGTCCGTTGGTTTGGGGGTGGTATGAAGAAGAGAAGTCCAGCTTGATTTTAAGTCGTCCACAAAGAGCTCTCCAGAATTTGGACACAAACTGGACCCCTCTATCGGAGACAATATGTGAAGGCAGGCCGTGTAACCGGAAGATGTGCCGGAGGAAATGCTTGGCCAACTGAGGCGCAGAAGGTAAGGCTGGCAACGGGATGAAGTGCGCCATCTTCGAGAAGCGATCCACGATGACCCAAATTATAGTTTTCCCGTGAGACAGTGGTAGGTCCGTAACGAAGTCCATAGCGATATGGGACCAAGGAGTCTCTGGTATGGGAAGTGGCTGGAGAAATCCGGCGGGTCTTTGGCGAGGGTTTTGTCTCTGGCACATACAGAACAGGACTGCACAAATTCAGTGATGTCCCTCTCCAAGGATGGCCACCAATATCTCCTGGAGATAAGCTGTACAGTCTTTCGGACACCAGGATGCCCTGCGAGAAGAGAAGAATGCCCCCACTTAAGAACTTTTAAGCGAGGCGAGGAGAAACATAGGTCTTTCCGGGAGGGAGGTTCCGCAAATCTACAGGTGCCACGGTGACCAGACATTCAGGAGGCACAATGTGCTGAGGCTTGACTTCCACTCCTGTGACATCGGAAGAACGAGAGAGGGCATCGGCCCTGAAGTTCTTGCTCGCTGGACGAAAGTGGATCCGGAAGTTAAATCTGGCAAAGAATAGAGACCAGCGAGCCTGGCGGGGATTTAGTCTCTGAGCAGACTGGAGGTATGATAAATTTTATGATCCGTGTAGATGTTCACGGGATGTGCCGATCCTTCTAGCAAGTGCCGCCATTCTTCCAAGGCCAGCTTGATGGCGAGTAATTCTCTATCCCCAATAGAATAATTTCTTTCAGCGGGAGAGAAAGTTTTAGAGAAAAACCCGCAAGTAACCAACTTGCCTCTCGGAGATCTTTGCATGAGCAAAGCACCAGCACCGACGGAGGAGGCGTCTACTTCCAGGAAGAAAGGCTTGGTAGAATCCGGTCTGGACAGAGCTGGAGCGGTGGCAAAGGCAGACTTGAGAGCGGTGAAGGCCTGTTCGGCCTGAGGAGGCCAAGATTTCGGGTTAGCCCCTTCTTGGTTAGGGCCACAATAGGTGCCACAAGGGTGGAGTAATGCGGGATGAACTGCCTATAATAGTTCGCGAATCCGAGGAATCGCTGGATAGCCTTAAGGCCAGAAGGACGAGGCCAGTCAAGATGGCAGACAGCTTGGCAGGATCCATTTGTAGTCCCTTGGCGGAGATGATGTAGCCCAGGAAGGGAAGACTGGTACGGTCGAACAAGCACTTTTCAAATTTAGCGTAGGCGGTTCTTCCTGAGACGGGAGAGTACTAAGCGGACATGAGCACGGTGTTGATCCAAGTTAGAAGAGAAGATGAGGATGTCATCCAAATAGACCACGACACAGGTATAGAGCAGGTCTCGGAAGATGTCATTAGCGAACTCCTGGAAGACCGCTGGAGCATTACAGAGTCCGAAAGGCATGACTAAGTACTCAAAATGCCCGTCACGGGTATTAAAAGCTGTCTTCCATTCATCACCCTCTCGGATGCGAATAAGATTATAGGCCCCTCTGAGATCTAACTTGGTAAAGTACTTGGCGCCTTGTAAGCGGTCAAAGAGTTCGAAATCAGGGAAGAGGGTAACGGTTCTTTACAGTAATGCTGTTGAGACCCCGAAAGTCTATGCAAGGCCTAAGGGTACCGTCCTTTTTGCAACAAAGAAGAATCCTGCTCCGGCAGGAGAAGAGGATTTCCTGATAAACCCTCTCTGCAGGTTCTCCTGGATATATTCCGACATGGCTAAAGTCTCTGGCGGAGAGAGCGGATAGATTCTTCCCTAGGCGGCGTAGTGCCAGGTTGCAAATCAATGGGACAGTCATATGGCCTATGTGGAGGCAACACTTCCGCTTGTTTCTTGCAAAAGACGTCAGAAAAATCCGCATATGGTTCAGGCAGACCGGGAAGAGGGGAAATGACAGGTGCAGACTTGGCTCGTACCGGCTTGAGACATCTGCCAAAACAAGCCGGACCCCAGCTACGAACCTCTCCGGTGGTCCAGTCCAGAACGGGACAATGGCGCTGGAGCCAGGGCAGACCCAAGAGGAGTTCTGAGGTGCAATGGGGTAACACAAAGAACTCCGATCGCTCGGAATGCAGGACTCCAATGTCCATCTGGAGAGGCTCTGTACGGAACTGCACCATGCCGTCGAGTCTCTCTCCATTAACAGTGGAGATGAAGATGGACTTCTGCAAACGAACCACAGGGATGTTATACTTGTTCACCAGCGAGGCGTCGATGAAGTTACCGGCAGAACCGGAATCCAGAAAAGCAGTGGCAGCAAAGGAGGTCTTGGCGGGTACGGAAATCCGCACGGGTACAGTAATGCGTGGAGAGGAGATATTCACACCTAGCAACGCCTCTCCCACGTTGACTAGGTGCGGGCGTTTCCCTGACGCGGAGGTCGGAGAGGACAGTTTTTCAGAAAGTGCTCTGTACTGGCACAGTACAAACAGAGGTTCTCGTCTCTACGGCGGTTCCTTTCTTGCGTGGTCAGGCGTGACCGATCCACCTGCATGGCTTCCTCGGCGGGAGGGCCAGCAGAGGATTGCGGTGGATGCAGGAAAATAGGAGCCAGACGAGGAGAACGTCTGGGGCGAGCACTACCCTTTTCCTGGAACAGTTCCTCTCGTCGCTCAGCAAAACGCAGGTCAATCCTGGTGGCCAAATGGATGAGATCACTCAGGTTGGTGGGGACTTCTCGTGCGGCCAGGACATCCTTTATGGCGCTGGACAAGCCTTTCTTAAAGGTAGCACAGAGCGCCTCGTTATTCCAGGAGAGTTCTGAAGCAAGGGTGCGGAAACGGATAGCATAGTCTCCGACAGAAGAACTCCCCTGGGACAAGTTCAATAACGCAGTCTCTGCAGAGGCAGCCCGGGCTGGCTCCTCAAAGACACTCCGAATTCCAGAAAGAAACTCTGGACACTTGCAGTGGCAGGGTCGTTGCGGTCCCAAAGCGGTGTAGCCCAGGCCAGGGCCTTCCCAGAAAGCAGGCTAACGACAAATGCCACCTTGGCTCGCTCCGAGGGGAACAGGTCAGCCGACATCTCCAGGTGAAGGGAGCATTGGGATAAGAATCCGCGGCACAACTTGGGATCTCCATCGTACTTGGCCGGCATGGACAGACGGACTCTAGAAGTGGCGGCGGCCACAGGCTGCGGTGATGAAGCTGGTGCAGACGGAGGAAGCGGCTGCTGCCGTGCAGAAAGAAGCTGCTGGAGCATGGCGGACAACTGCGCCAGCTGTTGACCTTGCTGGGCGACAACTGTAGTAAGGTCCGCGACACTAGGCAGAGGCACCTCAGCGGGATCCATGGCCGGATCTTACTGTCAGGATCCGGACTGGTAGCAGGAGGCGGTAGTGGAAGTGGATCCTCTGTGTCAGTGAGGGATTGGCGTGGACCGTACCGGGGACCGGTTCTAAGTTGCTACTGGTTTTCACCAGAGCCCGCCGCAAAGCGGGATGGTCTTGCTGCGGCGGTAGCAACCAGGTCGTGTCCTCCGATAGCGGCGCAAGCTCACTGACTGCTGAGACAGGCATAGTACAGAGGGAATAGGCAGAGGCGTAGTCGGACGAAGCAAAAGGTCAGGACAGGCGGCACAGGTTCAGAGGCGGTGGTCGTAGCAACGGGTATGGCAACAGGCAAAGGGTACACAGAAGACGCTTTCTCTAAGGCGCAGAGGCAACAAAGATCCGGCAGGAGACTGTGGAAGGGGATGGTACTTATAGGCAGTGCACAGGTGAAGCCTAATTAAGGCCAAACAGTACTGCCTCTCACAAAGCTTAACCCTTGAAAAACCAGTTTGGACCAGGCACAAATCACCTGTGCACTGGTCCTTTAGATCTAAGAGTCCCGGTGCGTGTGCGCCCTGGAGAGCGGGGACGCACACGCCGAGACGCTGGAGCGCTGCCTGGGGACACACGCTGTGAGCGCTCCGAGGCCAGCAGAGGGCCCGGAGCGCTCAGCGTAACAATAAGTTGCATGACATATGGTACGGAGAGGGAGACATTGTTCAGAAACAACAGCATATCATCAGCGTATAACGCTATCTTCTCCTCCACCGCCCCATGCACCATGCCAGTCACCCTGGGGTCCCTTCTGATCATATAAACCAGTGGCTCAATAGCCAGTGCGAAAAGCATAGGTGACAAGGGGCATCCCTGTCGTGTGCCCCTCCCCAATGCAAATGGTTCCGATAATAAGCCATTCACGCGGATTCTAGCACCAGGTTGTACATATAGAAGCTTAACCCAGTACATATATGTGGGCCCGAAGCCCATTGTCTCAATTGTTCCCCATAAGAACTGCCACTCGACGCTGTCAAATGCTTTCGCAGCATCGAGTGACAGACAAGTCAACAATTCTTAATCGTGGTTTTCTGAGAGCTCTTTTGTGCGAGGCATCATTCACATCAGGCAATGCTTCTTGGGAAAAGCAAACCCAGAACTGGTGTGTGTTTTTTATAGGGCAGCTGTAACCAACACCTCCAATCTCATCTCACTGATTGGACTCCAGTTGGCTGACACCTCTCTCCAATTAGCTTTTGGTTATGTTATTAGTCTAGGGGTTCACATACTTTTTCCACCTGCACTGTGAATGTTTACATGATGTGTTCAATAAAAACATGGTAACATTTAATTCTTTGTGTGTTATTAGTTTAAGCAGACTGTGATTGTCTATTGTTGTGATTTAGATGAAGATCAGATCACATTTTATGACCAATTTGTGCAGAACTTCATATCATTCCAAAGGGTTCACATACTTTTTCTTGCAACTGTACATCATTTATGTATTTTGGTTTTTTATATTTCCCACCCCGGGGGTTTTGGTTTTATATTGAGAAAGTCTAATAAATTGGTTGGAAAGAAAACAGGACAAATGCGTAGTAAAAATGTAAAAAAATGCATGAAGGGTTTTTGTTATTCAACAAGCAGAGGAAAAATGAGTGGACGACCTAATGGCCGGTACTTATCTGACACTAGAAAATACTAATAATCCATCCACATGACTCCATTCATGATCTGCAGGTAATAAAGAAGGAGAGGATACATATGAAACACATATATGAGCATCACTTGGTCACTGACATCATGTTTCCATTATTCAGGGGTTAATTAACAGATGTGACATCACCAGCGATTCCCACTACCGATATATCCCTCAGCTCCAGTATATAGATAGGTTTACCATTAAACCGCAGGAATGTACATATGGGGTTAATTATCACAGATCACCCGGTCAGATAAATCAGTGATATAGTCATCATGCAACCAATATCCCTGTCTCTGCACTGGAGGGTTAGTCTGTAGGAGCAATGAAGGTCACAGCGCGAGGAGAAAGTATAATCTGAGCCAAGAAGACGATGTCTGTCAGTGACAATGGTGACGCTGTCGTGGAGCAAATTTTATTTTATCTGTAAATACTGTTTGGATGAAGATGAAATATGAATCTGTCCTCATACATTATAAAACTATTCCATGGAGCGTCGTTACTTCTCCCCATGTCCCCCTGGACTCTCCCGCAGTGTGGGTGGAGGTGTGAATACAGTGATAAGAAGCAAGGTTCATGGGGACGATTCATCTTCACTGCTCTGGAGGTAAACAAGGCTCTTCTTCTCTTCCTTATATCCACAATACTTTTCCTCTGTGGATCTTGGTCACAGTTGATCTCAGAGAAATATAGTTTGATACTTTGGTAGATCCAGGATAATGCCACCAGAAATAAACCCTCTTATTGGCTGTTAATGTCCGTGAATAGAGATAAGCGTATTTCTCAAAAATTCGATTCAGCCAGTTTGCCGAATTTTCCCCCAAAATTTGGTTCGATCCGAATATATTTGTGGCGAATCACGTTAAAAAACTGCTATTTCCTGGCTGCAGAGAGCCTTTATAGTGGTGGTGTAGAACACTGGCCTTGCAGTAACATGCGTAGGGAGTGTGCTGTGGTAGTGAAATAATACTGTGAGTCAGTATGACATGTAGATGACAGGCGTCGCTCTTATAATCACTGCACAGTTCACTTATTTGGGCAGTTACTGAGCCAAAACTGACCAAATATCTCAAGGGTTAACTTAGCCTTAAAGGTCGATGTTAGCGTCAAGAAGAAGCACACTTCTTTTACATCCTCGTCAGCTGATTTCAAATAGATGTCTACAGAACCTGTTCTATTAAACGCCTATACAAGTAGAGCCCCCCTGACAGAGTAGAGAGGGTGTCAGCAGTAAGTTTTCTTGATGTCACTTATTATTTTGCCCTTCCTCCGATCTGTCAGAACAATAACCCACAAAAAACAGATCCTGTCTGTGGAGCATCCACCTTCACTTGGTCAGAATTTGGTCAGTAATACATCAGTATTGCTAATGCCAAATAAAACAAGAGTGGATCCAAAACAGAGATGACACGTGAATGGAATATTTGCATGTCTTCTGTGTTTTGTACCCACTCCTGCTTTTGGTTACCAAATCATAAACCAATTCTGATGGGACCATACAGGCCTTACAGCTGCTACACAGACTGGATCCATTGTGCATCTCATTTTTTCTTCTTTCTGACAGATCAGAAGAAAGGTTAAATAAATGATGATGTTAGCCAGGCCAAAAGGCAAAAAAGGGGCCCAGTCATGAAGTGGGGAGGGTGAGAACAGCATGAGAAGTCCACAGAGTGGCACAATGACATAGTGGTGAGGTGGCGGCAGCATAAGGAGGCCACAGAGTGGCCCAATGACAAAGTGTGGAGGTGGCAGCAGCATGAGGAGACCACAGACTGGCACAATGACAGAGTGTGGAGGTGTCGGCATCAGCATCAGGAGGAGGCCACAGGATGGCACAATAACAGTGTGGAAGTGGAAGCAGCAGCATCAGGAGGGCACAGAGTGGCACAATAACAATGTGGAGATGGTGGCAGCAGCAGCACCAGTGTTAAAGATGCCCTCAATCGGGCTGATTATGTTTGCTCTACTGTGCCAAATTAGTGGTAAGCCAAGGCTTTTATGTGCACGGAAAAAATAACAGTGACACACATTTGGTTCAAAGTGATTTCTAATTTATTACAGGAAGTGCAGCAGTTTATATAGACATCAGAGAGGCATTCCCTCTCATGCATGTGGCATTGTTACATTGGCTGGAATATGAAAATATGAAAAGAGATAACACTTGGCATCTGCGCAGTGTCCATTGTTTTACTAACTCTGGTATGTAAACATCTAGCTATGGCAGCCATCATGTAATGGAGTCTGTACTAACAGCAGAAAAGCATGTATGACGTAGCAAGGAGGTGTGGTCTCCTTGGTAGGATGGAACCTTCGTGCTCTGGAGGAGATAAGATGTCTGAGAGTTGGAGTAAGTGGGAGCTTTCTTAGCTGAATCAAAGAATGATGTCCACATCTCTATCACCAGGAGGCCACATGGTGGGACAATGACAGTGGTGGCAGTAGCAGCATCAGGTGACCTGAGTGGTGAGGTGGCAGCAGCATCAGGAGACCACAGAGTGACCCGTTGACAGAGTGGGGAGGTGGGTGACAATACCAGTACCAGCTGAAGATGGTGGGTAAAAGAACCTGGTATCAGATGTGTGGCATCAGGCGTTTGGCAGCATCAGAATAGTAGCTGAGGTAGGTAGCCAGAAGAAACCGGTCTCTTTTGTCAAAGTGTTGGTGTGGCAACCTTGGATGATCTAGTCTGATGCATCAGGTATTGGTGGGTGGAAATCCTGGCTAATCTACGCCCGATTCATCTTGACAAAGGTCATTCTCTCCACATTTTGGGTGGACAGGCGAGTTCTTCTTGGGGTAACTATGGTCCCCGCCACACTACTGGCCGGGCAGGACAGCTTTTCCAGGGCAAACTGGCAGTTGCGTTCTCAAATCCAGTTTGGCTGCCCAGTACTCCAGCGGATCTTCAATGTGGGGTGGCAAGGTGCTGTCCAAGTATGCCACCACCTGCTGGTTCAGGTCCTGCTCCAGGTCTAGCTTCTGGTGAGTAGTTTTTTCACTAGGCGGGTGAAGAAAGCTGCTCATCAGGCACTCTAGACTTAAGTTGCTGCTGATGGAGCTGGAACTGCTCCTACCCCCCCCCCTCTGCCACAGCAGCCATGGCAGAGGAATGTGAGCGCAGAGTGCTCCCCCCCCACCCACTCTTCAGTCCTGCGAGAGCAGTGGCCAGCTGACTACATAGGATGTCTCTATAGTAGTTCAGTTTGCCCTCCCTCTCAGCGGGTGTAAAAAAGACCCCCATTTAAGATCGGTAGCTGTGGTCCAACGAGGTGGAGAGCCATAAGTCATCCCTCTGCCGAATGCTGACAATTCTGCAGTCACTACAAAAGCAAGTGAGCATTGATCGGGCCATTTATGCAAGTGACTCGGGGGGACTCCCTGCCTCTATCTCCACTGCATACTGCCACGGTGTGTCTGGGTGATCTGCCTCATCGCCCTGTAGCTCCCCCTCTCCTGTCACGTGTAGAAAAAACACCCATTTAGCTACACATTGCTTGTGCTCCAATGTCCTCCTCCTCCTTCAGTTCAGCCCCCACAGGGCTCATGTGGCCATGAAATCTAGGCGCCACATCTCCAGTCCCCTGGCCAGCCAGATTTACCAGCATCTGTTCCAGGACATGAAGCAGTGGAATGATGTTGTTCATCCTGTAGTCCTGGCGACTGACAAATAACGTGGCCTCCTCAAAGGGCCTGAGCAAATGGCAGGTGTCACGCATAAGTTGCCACTGGCTGACATCTAAGTTACACAAAAACACAAGGGGGGGCCAGTCAGCACGTCCCTGTATGCAGGTGCACGTAGCCATGGCAAAATATACATACAAACACAGAAATTGTCACTACCAGAGTTTTGAGGAGTTCTCACAGCTCTGTTTCACCGCCCCTGTGATGAGGTCTTTACTTTCATTTTCACTCCTTTACCTCTTCCCAGCTGTTCCTTCTCTGATTGATTCCTCTTCCTTTAAATCACCCCTCTTCCTGTTTCACCTTGCGGGTTATATTTCTCATCTTGAGTTGTGTCAGCCGCTGGAGTATCTACACTGCTGTGGTCTCTTTACACTGGACGTGTGTTTTGCTGAAGCAAGCAACATCGGATATTGTCTGCAGCCCCTACTGATAAGTTTGCAGACATTGTGGGTTTTGTTTATTTGCTGACTGGATCCGAGACGACCCCGGTTCCGTCCATATACTGAGCAGGGAGCCGGTGGCCGTGCCCCCCCCCCTTTATCATAGGGGTTTCAGGTCTCACTCAGCCTTAGGTACGCGGGCATGCCTCGACCCACCATCAGGGTCTAGGCATGTGCATAGCAGTGCAGGGAGAGCTCTTAGGGTCTGACAGGGGTTACCTTTTATGCTCCCTAGTTTGGGTCCGCTCAGTAGCTTGTGCACTGATTGTACTCCTGTTGTTCGCATATACCCGTGACAGAAATGCAACAGCACTCTGCAACTAGCACTCTGCCCTGCCTCTATGCTAGAAGCTATCAGAGGTCGTTAGTGTATATTTTGATCAAAAAGTAATAAGCCACTTGCCAAGCATGGTTGATCCAAGCATGAATGCTGGGCCCGCACTCCCTGGATTCTATGTGGCTGTTGTGACCCATAACAGGTAGGATTTAGCGTTAGGACCACTCATAGAGGCGGCCTTGACGTTGCGAGTGGCTTATTACTTTTTGATCAAAATGTACACTAACGACCTCTGATAGCTTCTAGCATAGAGGCAGGGCAGAGTGCTGGTTGCAGAGTGCTGTTGTATTTCTGTGTTTGTATCTAAGTTACACAGGGGAGTACTCCTGTCCGCTTGGAATATCAAGAAATTGTTTATGGCCTTTTCCTGTTCGTATAGTCAGTCCAACATATGGAGGGTGTAATTCTTATGGGTGGAAACGTGGCATATCAGCCTATGTTGGAGGATGCCGTTCTGCAGCTGCAGCTCACGGAGGGTGTGCTTTGCGGTGTACAAGTGGCTGACGTACATGCAGAGTTTCCTGGCCATTTTTAGGATGTCTTGCAGATGGGTGAAAGACTTCAGGAACCGCTTGACAACCAGATTGAACATGTGTGCCATGCAGGGCGCATGGCTCAGCCCTCCTTGACATAGCGCCAACACCATGTCCTTCCTGTTGTCGCGGAGAAAGCCAGGAATCAATTTCTTGATGAAGGACACAGAACTGTTCCTCCTCTGTGTGACTCCATTCCTCCCCTGTGTGACTCCTCTGGCGGCTTAACAAAAACTGCCACACTGCCGAGTAGGGGATTTTACCCCCAACACTGCGCACTGACTGACTGCTACCGCCGCTGCTTCCGTGAACCCCTGCACCACTACTTTCCGGGCAGGTAGGCTCCTGCAAAGTGGGTGGTCTACCCCGGCACATTTGGCTCCCGACCACCCACTGCTGCCATTCTGCTGACTTCCAGCCATGCTAGCACCTTGCTGGCTGCGCCGCTGCCTCATGGGCAAGCTGCCACCCTCTTCTGATGATGATGATGAAGCCTCTAATTCACCCAGCTTCAAAGTGTGATCGGCTTCATCATCATTGAGTAGTGTCTGCACGTCATTGATGTCCTCCTCAACGGTCTCTGGGTCAGGAACCTGACCGCTTGCAACACCAGCTCCCACGCCACTCTCCTCATCACTACTTGCCCACCTACCGGAGGAAGCGGCGGATGTCTCCTCCACATGTTGGCTGGCCAGTAGCTGCTGACTGTACTCTAGTAGCTCGTCCGCGCTGTATAGTGGAGCTGAGCCCACAGCATATAATACTTGTCTGGCTGAGAGAACATAAAAGGACAGAGGCAGGTTGAGGACAGGTGAGGGCACAGGGCCTGCTCCCGGGCCATGCCAACTAAGGGTTGTGTCTGACAAACCCCCCGACTCTTGGCTGGGGGTGTCTGATGTTACTTGGGGCAAAGTGGATGACCGAGTCAACCATTCAAGAACTGCTGGGTTGCAGGGTCTGGCACTTCTCTGTCTGATATACTGTTAGATCAAATAAATAAATAAAAAGGAAATTAAAACACCCCCACAACGGCTCACTCGTTAGTGTATACTTTGATCAAAAAGTAATAAGCCACTTGCCAAGCATGGTTGATCCAAGCATGAATGCTGGGCCCGCACTCCCTGGATTCTATGTGGCTGTTGTGACCCATAACAGGTAGGATTTAGCGTTAGGACCACTCATAGAGGCGGCCTTGACGTTGCGAGTGGCTTATTACTTTTTGATCAAAATGTACACTAACGACCTCTGATAGCTTCTAGCATAGAGGCAGGGCAGAGTGCTGGTTGCAGAGTGCTGTTGTATTTCTGTGTTTGTATCTAAGTTACACAGGGGAGTACTCCTGTCCGCTTGGAATATCAAGAAATTGTTTATGGCCTTTTCCTGTTCGTATAGTCAGTCCAACATATGGAGGGTGTAATTCTTATGGGTGGAAACGTGGCATATCAGCCTATGTTGGAGGATGCCGTTCTGCAGCTGCAGCTCACGGAGGGTGTGCTTTGCGGTGTACAAGTGGCTGACGTACATGCAGAGTTTCCTGGCCATTTTTAGGATGTCTTGCAGATGGGTGAAAGACTTCAGGAACCGCTTGACAACCAGATTGAACATGTGTGCCATGCAGGGCGCATGGCTCAGCCCTCCTTGACATAGCGCCAACACCATGTCCTTCCTGTTGTCGCGGAGAAAGCCAGGAATCAATTTCTTGATGAAGGACACAGAACTGTTCCTCCTCTGTGTGACTCCATTCCTCCCTGTGTGACTCCTCTGGCGGCTTAACAAAAACTGCCACACTGCCGAGTAGGGATTTTACCCCCAACACTGCGCACTGACTGACTGCTACCGCCGCTGCTTCCGTGAACCCCTGCACCACTACTTTCCGGGCAGGTAGGCTCCTGCAAAGTGGGTGGTCTACCCGGCACATTTGGCTCCCGACCACCCACTGCTGCCATTCTGCTGACTTCCAGCCATGCTAGCACCTTGCTGGCTGCGCCGCTGCCTCATGGGCAAGCTGCCACCCTCTTCTGATGATGATGATGAAGCCTCTAATTCACCCAGCTTCAAAGTGTGATCGGCTTCATCATCATTGAGTAGTGTCTGCATGTCATTGATGTCCTCCTCAACGGTCTCTGGGTCAGGAACCTGACCGCTTGCAACACCAGCTCCCACGCCACTCTCCTCATCACTACTTGCCCACCTACCGGAGGAAGCGGCGGATGTCTCCTCCACATCTTGGCTGGCCAGTAGCTGCTGACTGTACTCTAGTAGCTCGTCCGCGCTGTATAGTGGAGCTGAGCCCACAGCATATAATACTTGTCTGGCTGAGAGAACAGAAAGGACAGAGGCAGGTTGAGGACAGGTGAGGGCACAGGGCCTGCTCCCGGGCCATGCCAACTAAGGGTTGTGTCTGACAAACCCCCGACTCTTGGCTGGGGGTGTCTGATGTTACTTGGGGCAAAGTGGATGACCGAGTCAACCATTCAAGAACTGCTGGGTTGCAGGGTCTGGCACTTCTCTGTCTGATATACTGTTAGATCAAATAAATAAATAAAAGGAAATTAAAACACCCCCACAACGGCTCACTCGTTAGTGTATACTTTGATCAAAAAGTAATAAGCCACTTGCCAAGCATGGTTGATCCAAGCATGAATGCTGGGCCCGCACTCCTGGATTCTATGTGGCTGTTGTGACCCATAACAGGTAGGATTTAGCGTTAGGACCACTCATAGAGGCGGCCTTGACGTTGCGAGTGGCTTATTACTTTTTGATCAAAATGTACACTAACGACCTCTGATAGCTTCTAGCATAGAGGCAGGGCAGAGTGCTGGTTGCAGAGTGCTGTTGTATTTCTGTGTTTGTATCTAAGTTACACAGGGAGTACTCCTGTCCGCTTGGAATATCAAGAAATTGTTTATGGCCTTTTCCTGTTCGTATAGTCAGTCCAACATATGGAGGGTGTAATTCTTATGGGTGGAAACGTGGCATATCAGCCTATGTTGGAGGATGCCGTTCTGCAGCTGCAGCTCACGGAGGGTGTGCTTTGCGGTGTACAAGTGGCTGACGTACATGCAGAGTTTCCTGGCCATTTTTAGGATGTCTTGCAGATGGGTGAAAGACTTCAGGAACCGCTTGACAACCAGATTGAACATGTGTGCCATGCAGGGCGCATGGCTCAGCCCTCCTTGACATAGCGCCAACACCATGTCCTTCCTGTTGTCGCGGAGAAAGCCAGGAATCAATTTCTTGATGAAGGACACAGAACTGTTCCTCCTCTGTGTGACTCCATTCCTCCCTGTGTGACTCCTCTGGCGGCTTAACAAAAACTGCCACACTGCCGAGTAGGGATTTTACCCCAACACTGCGCACTGACTGACTGCTACCGCCGCTGCTTCCGTGAACCCATGCACCACTACTTTCCGGGCAGGTAGGCTCCTGCAAAGTGGGTGGTCTACCCCGGGCACATTTGGCTCCCGACCACCCACTGCTGCCATTCTGCTGACTTCCAGCCATGCTAGCACCTTGCTGGCTGCGCCGCTGCCTCATGGGCAAGCTGCCACCCTCTTCTGATGATGATGATGAAGCCTCTAATTCACCCAGCTTCAAAGTGTGATCGGCTTCATCATCATTGAGTAGTGTCTGCATGTCATTGATGTCCTCCTCAACGGTCTCTGGGTCAGGAACCTGACCGCTTGCAACACCAGCTCCCACGCCACTCTCCTCATAACTACTTGCCCACCTACCGGAGGAAGCGGCGGATGTCTCCTCCACATCTTGGCTGGCCAGTAGCTGCTGACTGTACTCTAGTAGCTCGTCCGCGCTGTATAGTGGAGCTGAGCCCACAGCATATAATACTTGTCTGGCTGAGGGAACAGAAAAGGACAGAGGCAGATTGAGGACAGGTGAGGGCACAGGGCCTGCTCCCGGGCCATGCCAACTAAGGGTTGTGTCTGACAAACCCCCCGACTCTTGGCTGGGGGTGTCTGATGTTACTTGGGGCAAAGTGGATGACCGAGTCAACCATTCAAGAACTGCTGGGTTGCAGGGTCTGGCACTTCTCTGTCTGATATACTGTTAGATCAAATAAATAAAAAGGAAATTAAAACACCCCCACAACGGCTCACTTCACCACACAACGGCTAATAAGCCCTTTTTTCCCAACTAATACACGCCACAAAAGGCTTTAGAACATATAACTGCACCGCTGAATGGCAAATAATATATATTTTTTGCCCCTAATACACGCCAAAAAGAGCTGTAATTTTCTCATTTCACCACACAACAGCTAATAAGCCTTTTCTTTCCCACTTATACAAGCCAGAAAACGCTTTAGAACATATACAGTTAGGAACAGGGGTATTTGAACACCCTGCGATTTTGCACGTTCTCCCACTTAGAAATCATGGATAGGTCTGAAATTCACATTGTAGGTGCATTCCCACTCTGAGAGACAGAATAAAAAAAAAATCAGGAAATTGCATTTTATGATTATAAAAGAATTTATTTCTCTTGCACTGCTGCACATAAGTATTTGAACACCTGAGAAAATCAGTGTTAATATTTGGTACAGAAGCCTCTGTTTGCAATTACAGAGGTCAAACGTTTCCTGTAGTTCTTGCCCATGTTTGTACAGACTGCAACAGTTATTTTGGCCCACTCCCCCACAGCGATCTCCTCTAGATCTGTCAGGTTTTAGGGCCATCACTGAGCAACACAAAGTTTTAGCTCCCTCCAAAGATGTTCTATTGGATTTACGTCTGGAGACTGGCTAGGCAGTGGAGTTTAGACCAAAAAGTTCTACTTTGGTCTCATCTGACCACATGATTTTCTCCCTCCTCTGGATCATCCAGATGGTCATTGCCAAACTTCAGACGGGCCTGGACATGTGATGACTTGAGCAGGGGAACCTTCCGTGCAATGCATGATTTGAAACCATGACGCGAACACGACAGTGACCTTTAAAACTGTGGTCCAAGCTCTCTTCATATCATTGACCAGCTCCTCCCTTGTAGTTCTGGACTGATTCCTCACCTTTCTTATCATCAGTGATACCCCACGAGATGAGATCTTGCATGGAGCCCCAGACCGAGGGAGACTGACAGTCATCTTTAGCCTCTTCTATTTTCTAACAATTGCTCCAAAAGTTGATCTATTTTCATCAAGCTGCTTGGCATTTGCCCCGTAGCCCTTTCCAGCCTTGTGGAGGTCCACAATTTTGGCTCTGGTGTCTTTTGACAGCTCTTTGGTCTTGCCCATGATAGTAGTTGGCGTCTGACTGACTGTGGGGTGGACAGGTGTCTTTAAACAGCTCAGACAGGTGCTACCAAGTTAGATTAATGAGTGGAGTAGAGGTAAACTTTTTAAAGGCACGGTAACAGGTCTTTCAGAGACAGAATTCTTGCTGATTGTCAGGTGTTCAAATAATTATGTGCAGCAGTGCAAGACAAATAAATTCTTTAAAAATCATACAATGTGATTTCCTGATTTTCTTTTATTTTGTATTCTGTCTCTGAGTGGGAATGCACCTACAATGTGAATTTCAGACCCCTCTATGATTTCTAAGTAGGAGAACTTGCAAAATCGCAGGTTGTTCAAATACTTCTGCTCCTCACTGTAACTGCACCGCACAAGGGCAAATAAGACATATACATATTTCCTTATAAAAAACCCTGTTAATGGCTGTATCAAACTGGAATTACAGAGCTATATAATGGTAATTTGGATCAGCAGTCAGTGCAGCAAGGTGTAATAGGATTGTTCCTATTACCCAGGCTGCAACCTCCCCTACTGAACCGTGTTCTGCTTCAATACTGTTGAATGATTCCTCCCTATCCTTTCCCTGAACTTCTATACAGCAAAATAAAAGTTTTAAAGTCTTTTCTAGCACTGTCCCTAGCGCCTGCTGATGTCTCTCCCTGCACGAAGTACACTGGAAAATGGCTGAATCCAAAATGGCTGAGGCTATTTATAGGGCTGTGACATCACAGGGCTTGCTGGCTGTTGATTGGCTGCATGCATGGCATTATAGGTGATCCCTCATGCCAAGAGTTCCTTGCTCCATGTCCTAACATGTGCAGCAGCCATTTTAGGAAAAAATGTGATTCGTTACCACAAAGCGTGAGCAAACTCGGATTCGGTGCAAATCAAATTTTTCCTGAAATTCGGATCAAAATCCTCTTCGTCAACTTCGATCCGCTCCTCTCTATCCGTTATTAATCTGATATGTTAAATTAATCCTTTTTTGCTTTTATAGCAATTGCCACAGTCCAAATAAGAATACGGCGTCTTCTCTGTGTGAATTCTCTGATTTAAATCTTTATTTCCATGAAAAACATTTTTCACATACAGAACATCAAAACAGATTCTCCTCTGTGTGACTGCTCTGATAACTAAGTTTGGCATTAGCAATCAAACATTTTCCACAATCTGAACATGAATATGGTTTCTCTCCAGTGTGCCTTCTCTGATGATAACTAAGTTTGGCTTTAGTAATAAAACAGTCCCCACATTCTGAACAGAAGTATGACTTCTCCACTGTGTGCATTCTCTGATGTTTAACAAGATTTGATTTATCTGTAAAACATTTCCCACATTCTGAACATGAATACGGTTTCTCTCCTGTGTGACTTCTCTCATGTCTAACAAGAAGAACTGATATTTGCGCAAAACATTTTCCACACTGTAAAAGGGTTTAGATGAATTCTTAAAAGTAAATAACATTAGTGCTTATGAAAACATGTAGAAACCTGAGTCTCACTTCCTTCTGGGATTCACATCCCCACCTATCCCTTGGTTTAACTTGATGGACTTATGTCTTTTTTCAACTGTATCAACTATGTAACTATTGTGAACATTAATACAGCTTCTCTCCTGTATGAAATCTCTGGTGTTTAACAAGACTTGTTTTCTGTGTAAAACATTTCCCACATTCTGAACATGAATATGGCTTCTCTCCTGTGTGAGCTTTCTCATGTCTAACACGATTTGATTTATTTGTAAAACATTTCCCACATTGTGAACATGAATACAGCCTCTCTCCTGTATGAAATTTCTGGTGTTTAACAAGACTTGATTTCTGTGTAAAACATTTTCCACATTCTGAACATGAATATGGCTTTTCTCCTGTGTGAGCTT
>CM065589.1:3027860-3181867 GCA_033119425.1 Bufotes viridis | reverse complement strand
TTTCACCCCTTTCTGACCTGTACTTGTGGTAACAATCTGTGATTGGTCAGGAGAAGGTTTCTCGTGATCAGAGTGATTATATGATAGATCTGTACTGTGAGGTCCTGGATGTACGATAAGGGTAATGAGGTTTTCTCCTGAGGAGCGCTGCAGGAAATCTTCATCTTCTACTTTATGATCTAGTGATAACATGAAGTTTCCTTCAGAATTCTTACTGAGATTTCCTGTTAAGATAAAAACTGGAATTTGTGATTTTTCCACAAACCATAAAGTACAGAAACGTATAAAATTCCTATTAAGCTGGAAGTGGATCCTGCAGGAAGGAGAGGAATAAGACACTCATGTTGGATCCAGTTATGTCTGGCTGAAAAACTGTATGTGGGATTTCAGCCTTAGGCTAATATCACATGGGCAAAATCTACAACTGATTTAGCAGTGGATACCACATTCAAAATGCCAGCAACAGCTTTCCATTCACACCTTGTACATGTGATATTCTTTTTGGCAGCTGACTCGAAAAACGTGAGAAGTTATATGTTACTTCTTTGAAGCAGATTTCATGGTAAATCTCTATAGAAGTCAATGGAGAACAAAAAAACCTCACTTCAAACACTTGAAACAATTTCAGTACAAGCACCACCAAATTACAAAACCACAACCAAAACTACTGTTTTCGGCTACTTGTTCTGCTACAGATTTTTCTGCTGTGGATTTTGCCATGTGAACAAAGTCTAATAAAGTTTTCTACAACACTTTTACAAATTCCACGACTCCCCCGTCACCCTGCACCCCATGACCACTATTATCACATAAACCATAACTAGATAAATTTCAAAAATTTGAAAAGCCCAACCGTGTCTGCCTATCGAACCAATGCAGTACCAATTCAGCATCACTGTGATACAAGAACTTACCGAGGATCCGTCACATTCCTGATTTTATATAGATCTCTAGAGCGTAACCCCTTAAATAGGCTTCAGCAGATCGCACTTCTGATCATAGACCCAAAGTCAATTCATTCAAAAACTTTGATGTTAATGCTGTTTCTGCACAGCATTAAAATGTATCGCCTTCGTGGAGCCAAACTTCATCTCACGTGAGACTTCGGAGAATGACTTTGGTATTCCTTTCTGCAAATTTAAAACATTTAAAAATAGGAATCTGAAGTGGGCTTTGGTAACGAGGTACCAGCCAGTACCTAAGCCCACTTAGGATATGCAGATAGGGATACTGTAGTCATTCACCGAAGTCTCACGCGACTTCAGACAGGACAGAATTTGGCTCCACGGAGCCAATAATTTAAAGCTGTACGAAAACAGCATTAACATCAAAGTTTTTGAACACGTTGACTTCAGATCTATGATCCGAAGCTCAAGCCTACCCTTAATGACTCATGCTAGATATTTATAGTGAACACTCAAAGTGGTTGACTAGAGGGAAGTGCTTCCTCTTTCTGGCCATCGGAGCACGGCTATGTGATTGTGGGGTAACGATCCAGTATGATGGCACCTGGGGCCTAACAAAAGCCCAAGGCCTTCCATTAGCATCTGCCCAATAAGCATGGCACACTGCCGGTCACTTTACACCAGCCCAAACAGGGAAGCCATGTGTATCCTCGGAGTGTACACGGAGGGGTCAGGACATCACAGAGACAGCAAGGAAAAAAGTTTAGACTTACTCTGCATTTACATGCAGTGATTGAGCACACAACTGTCGGGAAGGAGGAGCTGCATTTACATGTATCGATCACCTCCACAGTATAAGGATGAGTGATGGCTGCTGCTCATTAGTGGAGGTGAAGATCTGCATTTACATGTATCGATCACCTCCACAGTATGAGGATGAGTGATGGCTGCTGCTCATTAGTGGAGGTGAAGATCTGCATTTACATGTATCGATCACCTCCACAGTAAGAGGATGAGTGATGACTGCTGCTCGTTAGTGGAGGTGAAGATCTGCATTTACATGTATTGATCACCTCCACAGTAAGAGGATGAGTGATGACTGCTGCTCGTTAGTGGAGGTGAAGATCAGCATTTACATGTATCGATCACCTCCACAGTATGAGGATGAGTGATGGCTGCTGCTCATTAGTGGAGGTGAAGATCTGCATTTACATGTATCGATCACCTCCACAGTAAGAGGATGAGTGATGACTGCTGCTCGTTAGTGGAGGTGAAGATCTGCATTTACATGTATCGATCACCTCCACAGTATAAGGATGAGTGATGGCTGCTGCTCATTAGTGGAGGTGAAGATCTGCATTTACATGTATCGATCACCTCCACAGTATAAGGATGAGTGATGACTGCTGCTCATTAGTGGAGGTGAAGATCTGCATTTACATGTATCGATCACCTCCACAGTAAGAGGATGAGTGATGGCTGCTGCTCATTAGTGGAGGTGAAGATCTGCATTTACATGTATCAATCACCTCCACAGTATAAGGATGAGTGATGACTGCTGCTCATTAGTGGAGGTGAAGATCTGCATTTACATGTATCGATCACCTCCACAGTATAAGGATGAGTGATGACTGCTGCTCATTAGTGGAGGTGAAGATCTGCATTTACATGTATCGATCACCTCCACAGTGTAAGGATGAGTGATGGCTGCTGTGATCACTCATTTCAATACAGAATCGCTGTTTCTGGGCAGCAGAGCGCTGTTCACACAGTACAACCTGCTGCCTGAAGTGTCTGCTACAACAATCATGTCGCCTGAGGTACGAGCACGCTGATCCTTCATTGGGTGATCTGTGGCACCTTTACATCGGCCGAATATCTGGATCGAGCGTTTGTACGTTTATATATTATACATATGTTATAACTGTCCTGAGTAACAAGTTGTGTAAATCTGCCCTTAGACACAAACCATACCGCTAATTCAGGGTCTTACAGGGACGGTGTTACGCTGCCACATCCAGTCAACACCTATCTCTCCCGCCTGCTCATTCGGCTAAACAAGCCTTTGTAGCTACAGGCAGCGCGGGGAAATGTGCCTCCCACCGATGCTCCTGTGAGCTCTGCGGCCTTCTCCCCGCTCACCAAGCACAGCACCGTACATTGTATAGCGGTCGTGCTTGGTATCACACTCGGCCCCATTCACTTCTATGAGCTGCTCCGAGGCCACGTGACCGATGAACCTGACTTCACCGGCCTAGGGTAAGCAGACAGAAGGGTGTGGCACTCATAGGAGCTTCCTGTCTTCTCAAACAGCTGACTGGCCGTGGTCCCAGGAGTCGGGAAAGTTAAAAAAATTCCATTTATCAAAAACTGGTTCCAGTCTTTCCACCCGACATAATTTCCTGAGTCACAGATTTCATGTATTGTAGTGGACTCTGTCCACCGATACCGTGTGACTTCACAATGAAATGTCTGGTAAATGATGAAGAGACTGGCAATGGGCAGAGTAATACAAAACGAATCACTCATTCCACTTAACCCGCAAGAGTCCAAGCAGCAGCTCAGCCGCCACCAGCCGTTCGCCCAGTAGTAGCAGGCCATGGTTCCAGTAGGCAACAGACAGTGGCGTACATAGAAAGCAAGGGCCCCATAGCAAGGATCAAACCAGGCCCCCCACACAGGACAGAAGGGTTTCTGCCCAAACCCCTTTCAATAACCCTTGGCCCATTTTTCCACTGCCTCATTTACTAAAAGCTGTTCCTTTGGAGAGTAGAGTCCTGACCAAGTTTTTACGGAGATGATCCAAACTAATATATCAAGAAGGGAGGCACTCAACTAACACTGTAGCGAATGGAGACTAGTTGCACACCAATAATGAACCACCATTAAAATTTATTTGGACCATATATCCATATCACATCTAGTATATATATACTGAAAACATATTTAACCACTGAGGAAGGGGCCGCATTACAATAGCCCCGAAACGCGTTTGGGAATTAACAGTGAGGCGAAGGTATTAAGTCCATTAGGAATCAGCAGTGAGGCGGACATACTTGGCTCATAGCTGGATCCGACAAATCTGGGCTTTTAAAGACTTTCTTCCCCGTCATTTAACGCTGTACAGCAAGAAAAGGAGATTTTTGTGAAACTCACCTGTAAAATCTTTTTCTCGTAGTTCCATTGGGGGACACAGACCATGGGTATAGCCTAGAGGTATTACTAGGAGGGACACTATGCAAATAGAAGAAGCTCCTCCTCCTTGGGCTATACCCCCAGGCTCCAGCAGGAGAACTTCAGGCGTTGCCAAAGCAGTAGGAGAAGGAGAACCATAAAAAAACAATGGAACCAAACGGCCGTAAACCAAGAGGCCCAAACAGGATATAGAAATCCTCCCATGCATACGCAAAAAGGGGTGGGAGCTGTGTCCCCCAATGGAACTACGAGAAAAGATTTTACAGGTGAGTTTCACAAAAATCTCCTTTTCTCGGGCATTCCATTGGGGGACACAGACCATGGGACGCCCTAGAGCAGTCCATGGGGTGGGAGACACTCACGGCACCGCCAGGAGCCACGCCCAACGGTCAAACGGAAACCGCTGCCTGCAACACCTTGCGCCTAAGGGCACGGCCAGCGGACGCCAGCAAATGCACTTGATAAAACTTAGTGAAGGTGTGCAGGGACGACCAAGTGGCCGCCTTACACAGCTGGGACGCTGAGGCCCGATTGCGACAGGCCCAGGAGGATCCCACCGCCCTAGTGGAATGGGCAGTAATCCGGACCGGAGGAATCTTACCACGAGCACGGTAAGCCGCCGATATGGCACAACGTATCCAGCGCGCCAAGGTGGCCTTGAGGCCGCCAAACCCCGCCGAGGACCGTCAGGTATCACAAACAAGGAGTCCGAACGGCGGAAATCAGCCGTGGGCCCTGAGATACACTTCAAGAGCCCGGACCACGCCCAGGGAATGGAGAGCGCGCTCCTTGGAGTTAGCCGGAGAAGGACAAAAGGAAGGCAAAACCAGATCCTCATTAAGGTGGAAAGGAGACACCACCTTGGGTAGAAAGGACGGAACCGACGAAGAACCACCTTATCTTGGTGAAAAACCAGGAAAGGTTCTCTGCAGGACAGCGCAGCCAGCTCCGACACCCGCCGAATAGAGGTTATGGCCACTAGGAAAACCACTTTCCAGGAAAGGAAGGAAAGGGCCACGTCCCTAAGGGGCTCGAAGGGGTTCCCTGGAGACCAAGGAGGACCAGGTTAAGGTCCCAAGATGGCAGAGGATGGACGTACGGGGAACAGAATGTGCCACCCCTGAAGAAAAGTTCGCACCGGACCCAGAAAGGCAAGGGACCTCTGGAAGAAGACAGCCAGAGCCGAGACCTGACTCTTCAACGAACCGAGAGAGAGACCCTTCTCAAGGCCCGACTGCAGAAAGGCAAGTACCACCGGAATGGAGAACCGTAGGGGAGGAACCCCTGATGACTCACAAAAAGACAGAAAGGCCTTCCATGTGCGGTAGTAAATCCTGGAGGAAGCCGGCTTCCGTGCCCTAATCATGGTGCGCACCACTGAATCGGAGAAACCCCGCTTCTCAGGAGGAGGGCTTCAGCAGCCAGGCCGTTAAACGCAGAGACCGTAAGTTCCGGTGGAAGAGAGGCCCCTGAGACAGCAGGTCCTCTCTGTCCGGGAGGGGCCAAGGAGCGCCTGCGAGCATGCGCACGACGTCCGCGAACCAGGAGCGGCGAGGCCAGTCTGGGGCGATGAGAATCGCCGGAATCCCTTCCAGCGATCCTGCGAAGAAGCTTGGGCAATAGAGGGATCGGAGGGAAGACATAGAGAAGGCGGAAGTGTTGCCATGGAGCCACAAGCGCGCCCACTCCGCACGCCTTCGGGTCCCGTGCCCTCGCCAGGTACACAGGAACCTTGCAGTTCAACCTGGATGCCATCAGATCGACATCCGGACGGCCCCACCTGCGGCAGAGCTCCTGGAAGACTTCCGGGTGCAGCGACCACTCGCCGGATCCACTATGGTCCGACTCAGAAAGTCCGCTGTCCAATTGTCGACACCCGGAATATACACTGCCGACAGCAGCGGAACGTTGGACTCCGCCCACTGGAGAATCCGCTCCACCTCCTGCATTATGGCCCTGCTGCGGGTACCACCCTGATGATTGATATAGGCCACGGCCGTGGCATTGTCCGACTGGACTCAAGATAGGAACCCCGGATAGGATCCGGGTCCAATGAGAGAGGGAGAGAAAGATTGCTCGCAGCTCCAGGATATTGATCGGAAGGCGAGATTCCTCCGCCGACCAGACCCCTTGAACCGCCTGGTCCTTGAGAACACCGCCCCAGCCCGAAAGGCTGGCATCCGTGGTGACAATTGTCCAGACAACGGGGAGAAAGGAGCGGCCGGACCCCAGATTCGGGGAGACAGCCACCAGGATAGGGAGGCCCGAACCCGAGGGGGAGACGGACCCTGGAATCCAGACCCAATGGGGACTTGTCCCAGCGTGAGAGGATCAGCCGCTGAAGTGGGCGAGTATGGAACTGAGCATACGGAATGGCCTCTAAGGAGGCCACCATGAGGCCCAGAGTCCGCATGCACTGCCGGATGGACAGAGTCTGGGGAGACCGCAGGAGTCGAACCGCCTCCTGAATCTGTGAGGACTTGGAGTCCGGAAGGAACACCTTGGAGAGTGACGTATCCAGAATCATCCCCAGGAAGGCGAGCCTCTGGGATGGGAGGAGAGACGACTTTGGTCGGTTGATCAACCAGCCGAACTGTTCCAGAGTCTGGACAGTAATCTGGACGCTGTCCACAGCCTGAGGAAAGGACGGGGCCTTTATCAGAATGTCGCCCAAGTAAGGCAAGAGAGAAATGCCCCTTGAACGAAGAAGGGCCATGATAGGTGCCAGGATCTTGGTAAAGACCCGAGGGGCGGTAGCCAACCCGAAGGGAAGGGCGACAAATTGATAATGGCGGTCTCCGATAGCAAACCGCAGGTAGCGCTGATGCGACTCTGCTATAGGGACGTGCAAATAGGCGTCCTGAATGTCCACCGAGGCAAGAAATTCCCTGGAAGAAGTGACGCAATGACCGACCGGAGGGACTCCATGCGAAACTTCCTGACCCGCAGAAACTTGTTGAGCAGCTTTAGGTCCAGGATAGGACGCACAGACCCCTCCTTTTTGGGCACTACAAACAGGTTGGAGTAAAACCTGAGCCCTGGTCCTCCAGGGGACGGGGAGATGACCCCCGGTCCAGCAGAGAGGAGACCGCCCCAACAGGGCCGAAGCTCCGGGCGGGGTCCCCCGAACCCGAGAGAGGAAAAACGTTCCGGTGGTTTGGACTCGAAGTCTATCTTGTAACCGGACATTATAATCTCTAGAGCCCAGGCGTCCTGAATGTGAGCTCTCCAGGGTCTCAGAAAGGAGAGCAGACGACCCCCACCGTGAGAGGTGGGGGCGCCCTTCATGCAGAGGACTGTTTGGGGGCTGCAGGACGGGCAGACTGAGCCTTCGGGCGCCAGGAGGGCTGGGGCTTGAAGGAGGGCTTTCACGGAGTCCCGAGACCCTCCGGCCGATGAAGAGGAGGACGGCCGGGTGGAGGAGAAGCGACGAAAGGAACGGTATCGGGAACCAGAAGAACCCGGACGAGCAGGGGGTCTGGACCGAGGCTGGGGCAGATGGGTACTCTACCCCCAGTTGCAGCTGAAATAAACTCATCCAGCTGAGCTCCCAAACAGACGGGATCCGTCAAAGGGAAGGTTTGCAAGGGAACGCTTGGAGGAAGCGTCCGCGTCCCAGACCTTTCAACCAGATCTCTCACGTTGAAGTATAGAGAGGGAGGAGATGCGGGCAAACAAGGCTCCAATGTCCATGGAGGCCTCGCAGAGGAATTTGGCAGCCTGAGACATTTGGAGGATAAGGTCCAAAGTGTCAGCGGGCGCATGTTGGTCCGTCAAATCCTGGAGATGACGTTGCAGCCACATAGAGAGGGCCCTAGCCACCCATGCAGATGCAAATGCCGGGCGCAGGGACGTGCCCGCTAGGGAAAAAATGGACTTTGACAAGGAATCCAAACGCCTATCCACGGCATCTTGTAGGGAGGAGCCGCCCAGGACTGGTAGGGCAGTGTTTTTGGCCAGTCTGGCCACGGGCGGATCCACCTTAGGGGGAAGCCCACTTTTCCACGCTAGCCGCAGGAAATGGATACAGTACATCCATACGCCTGGCTGAGGTAAACTTTTGGTTAGGCCGATCCCAGGCCTTGGATACGACCGCGGTGAACTCACTATGTACGGGAAACACCGCGGTCTCAGGTTTTTAGGCGGAAAGAGGGCAAACTCCTGACTGGTGGGAGGAGTAGAGCCCTCCTGGAGGTTAAAGGTGTCACGGACCGCCGAAACCAATTCAGAGACCACAGCGGACAGTCTTGGAGGGGGTCCCGCTCCATGATCTCGTCCAAATCTGACAATTCCCTCTGACATCTGCTCCCTGGGGGAGAACCATCAGAGTGCGCCTCAAGGCGGGAGGGGAAGCGGAGGCATCAGAGGAAGACTGCTGACGCTCACGCGGTCTCTTAGCGCCCGGGCGGCCCCTGGGAGGGTCACCTGGGGAGCTTAGGTGGGGAGCGCCCGGGTTAGCGGGCGGCATACGCTCCATAAAGGCCATGGCCGCTGGCTACTAGGGCCAAATCCGCTGCAGCACTAGTCATGGCGGACGCCCAGGCGGGTACCACCGAGTCCGCAGGGGTAGGTGGGGAACCAGGCTGGGATATCGCAGTAGGGGCGACCTGATCCGGGCCAGGGGCAGGGCATGAGGCACAGACTCCCGTGACAGAGAGAGGCAAAAGACACGTCTTACAGGACCCCAGTGGAGCCTGAGAAGACGCCTTGGCAGATTTTGAGGGGGCCCCAGGCTTAGGCATGATTGGCACCTTGTAGAAATAAGTTCTCCTACCAGTTAGAAGCAAAAATCTGGCAAAACTGTCGCTCAGCAAGCACTGAAGTTCATCCAAATGCTGGGAGAGCCGAGCAGACACCACTCTGTAAGCTCAGGAGGAAGCAGGAGAATAGGCTCCGCCCTCCGTGACGTCAATGGCGGGAAAAATAGGCTCCGCCCCTTCGTGGCGTCAATGGCGGGAAAAACGCCAAAGAAAAAGGTGTCCCCTCCTGCCATGGGGGACCCCATCTCAGAATGCCCCCAGTAATAGTGTCCCCAAGAGGGGAGAACGCAGGGGAGAGAGAGAGAGCCGCGGCAGGTGTCAGAGACCTGCCGCCCTGCAGCCGCGACTGAACGGCCTCTTAAAGGGACCCCGACCTATTAATGGCGGCCCCGGTCAAATGAGCCGGGCTCGCTCCATAAGGTCCCCGCAGAGGGAATCATGTCCCCAAGATGTGCCAAGCCTCTGGGGGAGTCCAAGAGGAGAGAACCCCTTATTTAAGGTGGAACCGCCGCTTAAGGCGGCATACCAATAAGGTGGCACCGACTATGGGTGCTGCTCTAGTGCCATGTCCTCTATGCCCCCAGCCCAGACGTGGTCATATTTCACCCAGGCAGCCAGAGGGACAGACGGAGAGAGGGAGAACACAGACTGCAGCCATACTTATCTGTTCCTGCAGTCTTCTCCTCATATGTCCGGACCAGCAGGGAAGCACCTCTTCAGACGCCTGACTCCGCAGTGTGGGAGATGCAGTGCTCTGGAATGAGGGTGGCGATAGGTGTCCCAATGGCTGGCGGGATGCGGTGCTACCAGGGAGCCCGGATCCTCTTTTCTTCTTTGGGGACGGTGGAGGAGGCCAGGCAGCGCCCATGGACGGCGGCAGTCACTCCACGGGGGACCAGGAAAGCGCAATGCTGACCTGCGTCCCCATCTGTAAGAAAAATAATAAACAGGAGTAGCAGTGTCATCCTCCTTCTACAGACACTAAGCAAAGACTGAAGTTCTCCTGCTGGAGCCTGGGGGTATAGCCCAAGGAGGAGGAGCTTCTTCTATTTGCATAGTGTCCCTCCTAGTAATACCTCTAGGCTATACCCATGGTCTGTGTCCCCCAATGGAATGCCCGAGAAAGCGAACTACCAATAGGAAGCCCCAGCCGCCGTCACGTGGGACGCCACTGGATGATGGTAGGGACCATGTGGGACGCCACGGTAGGTCCTGGCAGGTCACAGCACATAAGACCGAGTGAACGGAGGCTGGGAGGAGAAGATCGCTGTGAGCGGTAACGTACTCTACAAATGATTTGGGTCATACACAATTAACCCTGCTTTGTGAGATTCAAACCGCAATACTTTATCTTTCGGGACTATTGATATAAGAACCGCAGTATTGGGCGGTGGAATACAGTGTTTTGATCGCTGACATATATATTAGATTGTGATCTCCTACCCTCCAGAACTATCGATGTAAAAACCGCGATATAGGGCGGTGGATTGTAAGGATCTGAGCATTTAGAGTTGTGGAGCAACACGGGAAGTACGTGCACCCTATGGTTAAACAATAGAACAAACCAGCTGTCTATATGAATAAGGATATATCCACATTGGTTTTATCCTATGGTGAACATTAATATAAAAAACGCATGCAAGGCGGAAGACGGCAGCTGTTGAAATACAAGAGGTTTATGTAATGTAATAGGGTATATCCTTGTAAAGGTGAACACATTGAGAACGGTATAGGATATATTGTGGAGATCTGAATTTTTAGGTTTATTTTTACTGTTTTTAAATATGTTTTCAGTATATATATACTAGATGTGATATGGATATATGGTCCAAATAAATTTTAATGGTGGTTCATTATTGGTGTGCAACTACTCTCCATTCGCTACAGTGTTAGTTGAGTGCCTCCCTTCTTGAAATATTGCCACATTTTTGCTTGTAACGGCACAGGGGTGAGCCGAGGGAAGAGCACCCTCGTCAGAGTGGGAACCCAGGTGGAGCCACTGTGTGTGAACGCCTTTTTCTGACATGATCCAAACTAAGACTGGGCCCCCTCTTGCCCTGGGCCCCGTGGCAGTCGCATGGTCTGCCGCTATGGTAGTTACGCCCCTGGCAACAGACTATTATTGTGGAGGAAGCAGAGATTGTGGGCTGGATGGTTCACTCATCATCTCAGTCTTAGCAGGATGATGTTGATGTTACCAGGATTCAGCGCATTTCTCCGGCTCCTCCTCAGAAAATCTTCTCAATTACATCATATCTATAATCGCCGCCCTCTCCTCGGGGGGCACCGGAGACCACACCTCGGGTGTTATGGAAGATCTTCCTGTTGATGAGCATTTAGACTGCCTCGAGGAGGTTCAGGTGGATGCAGAGAATCTGATGACTGAGATGCATCGGTGTGGTGGTGACAGCGGCACTGATGGCTCTGGTGGTAGAGAGGTGGGAATCATGGGGCAAGGAGCCGATGACATCACAGTATGAAAAACGTGGCGATGATGATGGTTATTGTGTGTCAGACAGGACCTGGGGCCGGGCGAGGAGAGGTGGTGATGACAGAGGAGGAGGGTGCGGCAGCAATAAAGAACGGAGTCAGTGTACCGCCAAAACATAAAGGAAAGAACGCTAGAGGCCAATCTGCTAATATTGTGGTCAGCCCGGGAGCAGGCGATGCCGCTGCTGTTTGTGGAGGCTCAAAAGCTGTCAGACCGGGGGCGAGCACCTATGGTGGGGGCTCTCTGTGGGGACCTCCCTCGTAGGAAGTTTTCTCCACATTTCCTGCCAAAAAATATTGCAGTGTACAAGCTCTGTGGGTAACAAAAGATCAGCCGTGTCCAATAAACCACAAATGTAGGAACTACGGCTCTGCTTCAGCCAGAACGAGAGAAGAATCTGATCAGAGATCGCCGTCAGCTGGATAAGGGGAACCCTCCATGATGTGAGGGGGACATCTCCGATCAGAGAGCAGCAGCCGGAGATCAGATTCTCCTCCTGCCCTGAAGGCACCAAGGACAGAATCTGAGGTCACTTTCTCCATTCATGATCCCATACCTGTGGTGACATCTCCTGGAACGCCCTCCTCCACCTCACTCTTACACGGGGGATCGCCCATCATCCGCTCTTCTTCATCCTCCACTTTAATATCAGTCACATCTTCCCCCTGATTTGTCATCTGTAACAATTCAGGACAATACAGCAGACGGGTGGGAAATCTAACAGATCCACAGAAGAGACCCCCACCATCTATGACCCCTCTATGACTGCAGGACCCCCCTATATAGATGTGTATAGGGCTCAGCTCCATCTACCTGAGGGTTCTCTGGGGGCTTCTCCTCTGCACAGTCCTGGGAATACAGAGGACGGGGACATCTCTCGGGGGGATTTCTCCTCCTGGATCTATCTGTGGAGACACAAGTGACTGAATACATGGCCTCCATTACATGTCACTGCACACACGTGTATACACTGCACATGGCGGCTCTAACCCTGTGATATAAGAGGCTGGTGCTCCTCCATTACATGTCACTGCACACACGTGTATACACTGCACATGACGGCTCTTACCCTGTGATATAAGAGGCTGGTGCTCCTCCATTACATGTCACTGCACACACGTGTATACACTGCACATGACGGCTCTTACCCTGTGATATAAGAGGCTGGTGCTCCTCCATTACATCTCACTGCACACACGTGTATACACTGCACATGACGGCTCTTACCCTGTGATATAAGAGGCTGGTGCTCCTCCATTACATGTCACTACACACACGTGTATACACTGCACATGACGGCTCTTACCCTGTGATATAAGAGGCTGGTGCTCCTCCATTACATCTCACTGCAAACACGTGTATACACTGCACATGACGGCTCTTACCATGTGATATAAGAGGCTGGTGCTCCTCCATTACATGTCACTGCACACACGTGTATACACTGCACATGACGGCTCTTACCTTGTGATATAAGAGGCTGGTGCTCCTCCATTACATGTCACTGCACACACGTGTATACACTGCACATGACGGCTCTTACCCTGTGATATAAGAGGCTGGTGCTCCTCCATTACATGTCACTGCACACACATGTATACACTGCACATGACGGCTCTTACCCTGTGATATAAGAGGCTGGTGCTCCTCCATTACATGTCACTGCACACACGTGTATACACTGCACATGACGGCTCTTACCCTGTGATATAAGAGGCTGGTGCTCATCCATTACATGTCACTGCACACACATGTATACACTGCACTTGACGGCTCTTACCCTGTTATAGAAGAGGCTGGTGCTCCTCCATTACATGTCACTGCACACACATGTATACACTGCACATGACGGCTCTTACCTTGTGATATAAGAGACTGGTGCTCCTCCATTACATGTCACTGCACACACGTGTATACACTGCACATGACGGCTCTTACCCTGTGATATAAGAGGCTGGTGCTCCTCCATTACATGTCACTGCACACATGTGTATACACTGCACATGACGGCTCTTACCTTGTGATATAAGAGGCTGGTGCTCCTCCATTACATGTCACTGCACACACGTGTATATACTGCACATGACGGCTGTTACCTTGTGATATAAGAGGCTGGTGATCCTCCATTACATGTCACTGCACACAAGTGTATACACTGCACATGACGGCTCTCACCTTGTGATATAAGAGGCTGGTGATCCTCCATTACAGGTCACTGCACACACGTGTATACACTGCACATGACGGCTCTTACCTTGTGATATAAGAGGCTGGTGCTCCTCCATTACATGTCACTGCACACACATGTATACACTGCACATGACGGCTCTTACCCTGTTATAGAAGAGGCTGGTGCTCCTCCATTACATGTCACTGCACACACGTGTATACACTGCACATGACGGCTCTTACCCTGTGATATAAGAGGCTGGTGCTCCTCCATTACATGTCACTGCACACACGTGTATACACTGCACATGACGGCTCTTACCCTGTGATATAAGAGGCTGGTGCTCCTCCATTACATGTCACTGCACACACGTGTATACACTGCACATGACGGCTCTTACCTTGTGATATAAGAGGCTGGTGCTCCTCCATTACATGTCACTGCACACACGTGTATACACTGCACATGACGGCTCTTACCCTGTGATATAAGAGGCTGGTGCTCCTCCATTACATGTCACTGCACACACGTGTATACACTGCACATGACGGCTCTTACCCTGTGATATAAGAGGCTGGTGCTCCTCCATTACATGTCACTGCACACACGTGTATACACTGCACATGACGGCTCTTACCCTGTGATATAAGAGGCTGGTGCTCCTCCATTACATGTCACTGCACACACATGTATACACTGCACATGACGGCTCTTACCCTGTTATAGAAGAGGCTGGTGCTCCTCCATTACATGTCACTGCACACACGTGTATACACTGCACATGACGGCTCTTACCTTGTGATATAAGAGACTGGTGCTCCTCCATTACATGTCACTGCACACACGTGTATACACTGCACATGACGGCTCTTACCCTGTGATATAAGAGGCTGGTGCTCCTCCATTACATGTCACTGCACACATGTGTATACACTGCACATGACGGCTCTTACCTTGTGATATAAGAGGCTGGTGCTCCTCCATTACATGTCACTGCACACACGTGTATATACTGCACATGACGGCTGTTACCTTGTGATATAAGAGGCTGGTGATCCTCCATTACATGTCACTGCACACAAGTGTATACACTGCACATGACGGCTCTCACCTTGTGATATAAGAGGCTGGTGATCCTCCATTACAGGTCACTGCACACACGTGTATACACTGCACATGACGGCTCTTACCTTGTGATATAAGAGACTGGTGCTTCTCCATTACATGTCACTGCACACACGTGTATACACTGCACATGACGGCTCTTACCCTGTGATATAAGAGGCTGGTGCTCCTCCATTACATGTCACTGCACACATGTGTATACACTGCACATGACGGCTCTTACCTTGTGATATAAGAGGCTGGTGCTCCTCCATTACATGTCACTGCACACACGTGTATATACTGCACATGACGGCTGTTACCCTGTAATATAAGAGGCTGGTGCTCCTCCATTACATGTCACTGCACACACGTGTATACACTGCACATGACGGCTCTTACCCTGTGATATAAGAGGCTGGTGCTCCTCCATTACATGTCACTGCACACACGTGTATACACTGCACATGACGGCTCTTACCCTGTGATATAAGAGGCTGGTGCTCCTCCATTACATGTCACTGCACACACGTGTATACACTGCACATGACGGCTCTTACCCTGTGATATAAGAGGCTGGTGCTCCTCCATTACATGTCACTGCACACACGTGTATACACTGCACATGACGGCTCTTACCCTGTGATATAAGAGGCTGGTGCTCCTCCATTACATGTCACTGCACACACGTGTATACACTGCACATGACGGCTCTTACCCTGTGATATAAGAGGCTGGTGCTCCTCCATTACATGTCACTGCACACACGTGTATACACTGCACATGACGGCTCTTACCCTGTGATATAAGAGGCTGGTGCTCCTCCATTACATGTCACTGCACACACGTGTATACACTGCACATGACGGCTCTTACCCTGTGATATAAGAGGCTGGTGCTCCTCCATTACATGTCACTGCACACACGTGTATACACTGCACATGACGGCTCTTACCCTGTGATATAAGAGGCTGGTGCTCCTCCATTACATGTCACTGCACACACGTGTATACACTGCACATGACGGCTCTTACCCTGTGATATAAGAGGCTGGTGCTCCTCCATTACATGTCACTGCACACACGTGTATACACTGCACATGACGGCTCTTACCTTGTGATATAAGAGGCTGGTGCTCCTCCATTACATGTCACTGCACACACGTGTATACACTGCACATGACGGCTCTTACCTTGTGATATAAGAGGCTGGTGCTCCTCCATTACATGTCACTGCACACACGTGTATACACTGCACATGACGGCTCTTACCTTGTGATATAAGAGGCTGGTGCTCCTCCATTACATGTCACTGCACACACGTGTATACACTGCACATGACGGCTCTTACCTTGTGATATAAGAGGCTGGTGCTCCTCCATTACATGTCACTGCACACACGTGTATACACTGCACATGACGGCTCTTACCTTGTGATATAAGAGGCTGGTGCTCCTCCATTACATGTCACTGCACACACGTGTATACACTGCACATGACGGCTCTTACCTTGTGATATAAGAGGCTGGTGCTCCTCCATTACATGTCACTGCACACACGTGTATACACTGCACATGACGGCTCTTACCCTGTGATATAAGAGGCTGGTGCTCCTCCATTACATGTCACTGCACACACGTGTATACACTGCACATGACGGCTCTTACCCTGTGATATAAGAGGCTGGTGCTCCTCCATTACATGTCACTGCACACACGTGTATACACTGCACATGACGGCTCTTACCCTGTGATATAAGAGGCTGGTGCTCCTCCATTACATGTCACTGCACACACGTGTATACACTGCACATGACGGCTCTTACCCTGTGATATAAGAGGCTGGTGCTCCTCCATTACATGTCACTGCACACACGTGTATACACTGCACATGACGGCTCTTACCCTGTGATATAAGAGGCTGGTGCTCCTCCATTACATGTCACTGCACACACGTGTATACACTGCACATGACGGCTCTTACCCTGTGATATAAGAGGCTGGTGCTCCTCAATTACATGTCACTGCACACACGTGTATACACTGCACATGGCGGCTCTTACCCTGTTATAGAAGAGGCTGGTGCTCCTCCATTACATGTCACTGCACACACGTGTATACACTGCACATGACGGCTCTTACCTTGTGATATAAGAGATTGGTGCTCCTCCATTACATGTCACTGCACACACGTGTATACACTGCACATGACGGGTCTTACCCTGTGATATAAGAGGCTGGTGCTCCTCTATTACATGTCACTGCACACACGTGTATACACTGCACATGACGGCTCTTACCCTGTGATATAAGAGGCTGGTGCTCCTCATTACAGGTCACTGCACACACGTGTATACACTGCACATGACGGGTCTTACCCTGTGATATAAGAGGCTGGTGCTCCTCCATTACATGTCACTGCACACACGTATATACACTGCACATGACGGCTCTTACCTTGTGATATAAGAGGCTGGTGCTCCTCCATTACATGTCACTGCACACACGTGTATACACTGCACATGACGGTTCTTACCCTGTGATATAAGAGGCTGGTGCTCCTCCCTTAAATGTCACTGCACACACGTGTATACATTGCACATGGCGGCTCTTACCCTGTGATAGAAGAGGCTGGTGCTCCTCCATTACATGTCACTGCACACACGTGTACACACTGCACATGACGGGTCTTACCCTGTGATATAAGAGGCTGGTGCTCCTCCATTACATGTCACTGCACACACGTGTATACACTGCACATGACGGCTCTTACTTTGTGATATAAGAGGCTGGTGCTCCTCCATTACATGTCACTGCACACACGTGTATACACTGCACATGAAAGCTCTTACCTTGTGATATAAGAGGCTGGTGGTCCTCCATTACATGTCACTGCACACACGTGTACACACTGCACATGACGGCTCTTACCTTGTGATATAAGAGGCTGGTGCTCCTCCATTACATGTCACTGCACACACGTGTATACACTACACATGACGGCTCTTACCCTGTGATATAAGAGGCTGGTGCTCCTCCATTACATATCACTGCACACACGTGTACACACTGCACATGGCGGCTCTTACCTTGTGATATATGAGGCTGGTGCTCCTCCATTACATATCACTGCACACACTGCACATGACGGCTCTTACCTTGTGATATAAGAAGCTGATGCTCCTCCATTACATGTCACTGCACACACGTGTATACACTGCACATGACGGCTCTTACCTTGTGATATAAGAGGCTGGTGCTCCTCCATTACATGTCACTGCACACACGTGTATACACTGCACATGACGGGTCTTACCTTGTGATATAAGAGGCTGGTGCTCCTCCATTACATGTCACTGCACACACGTGTATACACTGCACATGACGGCTCTTACCCTGTGATATAAGAGGCTGGTGCTCCTCCATTACATGTCACTGCACACACGTGTATACATTGCACAGGACGGCTCTTACCCTGTGATATAAGAGGCTGGTGCTCCTCCATTACATGTCACTGCACACACGTGTACACACTGCACATGAGGGCTCTTACCTTGTAATATAAGAGGCTGGTGCTCCTCCCTTACATGTCACTGCACACACGTGTATACACTGCACATGACGGCTCTTACCTTGTGATATAAGAGGATGGTGCTCCCCCATTACATGTCACTGCACACACGTGTATACACTGCACATGACGGGTCTTACCTTGTGATATAAGAGGCTGGTGCTTCTCCATTACATGTCACTGCACACACGTGTATACACTGCACATGACGGCTCTTACCTTGTGATATAAGAGGCTGGTGCTCCTCCATTACATGTCACTGCACACACGTGTATACACTGCACATGATGGCTCTTACCTTGTAATATAAGAGGCTGGTGCTCCTCCCTAACATGTCACTACACATACGTGTACACACTGCACATGACGGCTCTTACCTTGTGATATAAGAGGCTGGTGCTCCTCCATTACATGTCACTGCACACACGTGTATACACTGCACATGACGGGTCTTACCTTGTGATATAAGAGGCTGGTGCTCCTCCATTACATGTCACTGCACACACGTGTATACACTGCACATGACGGCTCTTACCTTGTGATATAAGAGGCTGGTGCTCCTCCATTACATGTCACTACACATACGTGTACACACTGCACATGACGGCTCTTACCTTGTGATATAAGAGGCTGGTGCTCCTCCATTACATGTCACTGCACACACGTGTATACACTGCACATGACGGCTCTTACCTTGTGATATAAGAGGCTGGTGCTCCTCCATTACATGTCACTGCACACACGTGTATACACTGCACATAATGGGTCTTACCCTGTGATATAAGAGGCTGGTGCTCCTCCATTACATGTCACTGCACACATGTGTATACACTGCACATGATGGCTCTTACCCTGTGATATAAGAGGCTGGTGCTCCTCCATTACATGTCACTGCACACACTGCACATGACGGCTCTTACCTTGTGATATATGAGGCTGGTGCTCCTCCATTACATGTCACTGCACACACGTGTATACACTGCACATGACGGTTCTTACACTGTGATATAAGAGGCTGGAGCTCCTCCATTACATGTCACTGCACACACGTGTATACACTGCACATGACGGCTCTTATCCTGTGATATAAGAGGCTGGTGCTCCTCCATTACATGTCACTGCACACACGTGTATACACTGCACATGAAGGCTCTTACCCTGTGATATAAGAGGCTGGTGCTCCTCCATTACATGTCACTGCACACACGTGTATACACTGCACATGACGGCTCTTACCCTGTGATATAAGAGGCTGGTGCTCCTCCATTACATGTCACTGCACACACGTGTATACACTGCACATGACGGCTCTTACCCTGTGATATAAGAGGCTGGTGCTCCTCCATTACATGTCACTGCACACACGTGTATACACTGCACATGACGGCTCTTACCCTGTGATATAAGAGGCTGGTGCTCCTCCATTACATGTCACTGCACACAAGTGTACACACTGTACATGACGGCTCTTACCCTGTGATATAAGAGGCTGGTGCTCCTCCATTACATGTCACTGCACACACGTGTATACATTGCACAGGACGGCTCTTACCCTGTGATATAAGAGGCTGGTGCTCCTCCATTACATGTCACTGCACACACGTGTACACACTGCACATGAGGGCTCTTACCTTGTAATATAAGAGGCTGGTGCTCCTCCCTTACATGTCACTGCACACACGTGTATACACTGCACATGACGGCTCTTACCTTGTGATATAAGAGGATGGTGCTCCTCCATTACATGTCACTGCACACACGTGTATACACTGCACATGACGGGTCTTACCTTGTGATATAAGAGGCTGGTGCTTCTCCATTACATGTCACTGCACACACGTGTATACACTGCACATGACGGCTCTTACCTTGTGATATAAGAGGCTGGTGCTCCTCCATTACATGTCACTGCACACACGTGTATACACTGCACATGATGGCTCTTACCTTGTAATATAAGAGGCTGGTGCTCCTCCCTAACATGTCACTACACACACGTGTACACACTGCACATGACGGCTCTTACCTTGTGATATAAGAGGCTGGTGCTCCTCCATTACATGTCACTGCACACACGTGTATACACTGCACATGACGGGTCTTACCTTGTGATATAAGAGGCTGGTGCTCCTCCATTACATGTCACTGCACACACGTGTATACACTGCACATGACGGCTCTTACCTTGTGATATAAGAGGCTGGTGCTCCTCCATTACATGTCACTACACATACGTGTACACACTGCACATGACGGCTCTTACCTTGTGATATAAGAGGCTGGTGCTCCTCCATTACATGTCACTGCACACACGTGTATACACTGCACATGACGGCTCTTACCTTGTGATATAAGAGGCTGGTGCTCCTCCATTACATGTCACTGCACACACGTGTATACACTGCACATAATGGGTCTTACCCTGTGATATAAGAGGCTGGTGCTCCTCCATTACATGTCACTGCACACATGTGTATACACTGCACATGATGGCTCTTACCCTGTGATATAAGAGGCTGGTGCTCCTCCATTACATGTCACTGCACACACGCACTGCACATGACGGCTCTTACCTTGTGATATATGAGGCTGGTGCTCCTCCATTACATGTCACTGCACACACGTGTATACACTGCACATGACGGTTCTTACACTGTGATATAAGAGGCTGGAGCTCCTCCATTACATGTCACTGCACACACGTGTATACACTGCACATGACGGCTCTTATCCTGTGATATAAGAGGCTGGTGCTCCTCCATTACATGTCACTGCACACACGTGTATACACTGCACATGAAGGCTCTTACCCTGTGATATAAGAGGCTGGTGCTCCTCCATTACATGTCACTGCACACACGTGTATACACTGCACATGACGGCTCTTACCCTGTGATATAAGAGGCTGGTGCTCCTCCATTACATGTCACTGCACACACGTGTATACACTGCACATGACGGCTCTTACCCTGTGATATAAGAGGCTGGTGCTCCTCCATTACATGTCACTGCACACACGTGTATACACTGCACATGACGGCTCTTACCCTGTGATATAAGAGGCTGGTGCTCCTCCATTACATGTCACTGCACACACGTGTATACACTGCACATGACGGCTCTTACCCTGTGATATAAGAGGCTGGTGCTCCTCCATTACATGTCACTGTACACATGTGTATACACTGCACATGACGGCTCTTACCTTGTGATATAAGAGGCTGGTGCTCCTCCATTACATGTCACTGTACACATGTGTATACACTGCACATGACGGCTCTTACCTTGTGATATAAGAGGCTGGTGATCCTCCATTACATGTCACTGCACACACGTGTATACACTGCACATGACGGCTCTCACCTTGTGATATAAGAGGCTGGTGATCCTCCATTACATGTCACTGCACACATGTGTATACACTGCACATGACGGCTCTTACCCTGTGATATAAGAGGCTGGTGCTCCTCTATTACATGTCATTGCACACACGTGTATACACTGCACATGACGGCTCTTACCTTGTGATATAAGAGGCTGGTGCTCCACCGTTACATGTCACTGCACACACGTGTATATACTGCACATGACGGCTCTTACCTTGTGATATAAGAGGCTGGTGCTCCACCGTTACATGTCACTGCACACACGTGTATATACTGCACATGACGGCTCTTACCTTGTGATATAAGAGGCTGGTGCTCCTCCAATACTTGTCACTGCACACACGTGTATACACTGCACATGACGGCTCTTACCCTGTGATATAAGAGGCTGGTGCTCCTCCATTACATGTCACTGCACATGACGGCTCTTACCCTGTGATATAAGAGGCTGGTGCTCCTCCATTACATGTCACTGCACACACGTGTATACACTGCACATGACGGCTCTTACCTTGTGATATAAGAGGCTGGTGCTCCTCCATTACATGTCACTGCACACACGTGTATACACTGCACATGACGGCTCTTACCTTGTGATATAAGAGGCTGGTGCTCCTCCATTACATGTCACTGCACACACGTGTATACACTGCACATGACGGCTCTTACCTTGTGATATAAGAGGCTGGAGCTCCTCTATTACATGTCACTGCACACACGTGTATACACTGTACATGACGGCTCTTACCTTGTGATTTAAGAGGCTGGTGCTCCTCCATTACATGTCACTGCACACACGTGTATACACTGCACATGACGGCTCTTACCCTGTGATATAAGAGGCTGGTGCTCCTCCATTACATGTCACTGCACACATGAGTATACACTGCACATGGCGGCTCTTACCCTGTGATATGAGGCTGGTGCACCTCCATTACATTTCACTGCACACACGTGTACACACTGCACATGACGGGTCTTACCCTGTGATATAAGAGGCTGATGCTCGTCCATTACATGTCACTGCACACACGTGTATACATTGCACAGGACGGCTCTTACCCTGTGATATAAGAGGCTGGTGCTCCTCCATTACATGTCACTGCACACACGTGTATACACCGCACATGAGGGCTCTTACCTTGTAATATAAGAGGCTGGTGCTCCTCCCTTACATGTCACTGCACACACGTGTATACACTGCACATGACGGCTCTTACCTTGTGATATAAGAGGCTGGTGCTCCCCCATTACATGTCACTGCACAGACGTGTATACACTGCACATGACGGCTCTTACCTTGTGATATAAGAGGCTGGTGCTCCTCCATTACATGTCACTGCACACACGTGTATACACTGCACATGACGGCTCTTACCCTGTGATATAAGAGGCTGGTGCTCCTCCATTACATGTCACTGCACACACGTGTATACACTGCACATGACGGCTCTTACCCTGTGATATAAGAGGCTGGTGCTCCTCCATTACATGTCACTGCACACACGTGTATACACTGCACATGACGGCTCTTACCCTGTGATATAAGAGGCTGGTGCTCCTCCATTACATGTCACTGCACACACGTGTATACACTGCACATGACGGCTCTTACCCTGTGATATAAGAGGCTGGTGCTCCTCCATTACATGTCACTGCACACACGTGTATACACTGCACATGACGGCTCTTACTCCTGTGATATAAGAGGCTGGTGCTCCTCCATTACATGTCACTGCACACACGTGTATACACTGCACATGACGGCTCTTACCCTGTGATATAAGAGGCTGGTGCTCCTCCATTACATGTCACTGCACACACGTGTATACACTGCACATGACGGCTCTTACCTCTGTGATATAAGAGGCTGGTGCTCCTCCATTACATGTCACTGCACACATGTGTATACACTGCACATGACGGCTCTTACCTCTGTGATATAAGAGGCTGGTGCTCCTCCATTACATGTCACTGCACACACGTGTATACACTGCACATGACGGCTCTTACCTTGTGATATAAGAGGCTGGTGTTCCTCCATTACATGTCACTGCACACACGTGTATACACTGCACATGACGGCTCTTACCTTGTGATATAAGAGGCTGGTGATCCTCCATTACATGTCACTGCACACACGTGTATACACTGCACATGACGGCTCTTACCCTGTGATATAAGAGGCTGGTGCTCCTCCATTACATGTCACTGCACACACGTGTATACACTGCACATGACGGCTCTTACCTTGTGATATAAGAGGCTGGTGCTCCTCCATTACATGTCACTGCACACACGTGTATACACTGCACATGACGGCTCTTACCCTGTGATATAAGAGGCTGGTGCTCCTCCATTACATGTCACTGCACACACGTGTATACACTGCACATGACGGCTCTTACCTTGTGATATAAGAGGCTGGTGCTCCTCCATTACATGTCACTGCACACACGTGTATACACTGCACATGACGGCTCTTACCCTGTGATATAAGAGGCTGGTGCTCCTCCATTACATGTCACTGCACACGTGTATACACTGCACATGACGGCTCTTACCCTGTGATATAAGAGGCTGGTGCTCCTCCATTACATGTCACTGCACACACGTGTATACACTGCACATGACGGCTCTTACCCTGTGATATAAGAGGCTGGTGCTCCTCCATTACATGTCACTGCACACACGTGTATACACTGCACATGACGGCTCTTACCTTGTGATATAAGAGGCTGGTGCTCCTCCATTACATGTCACTGCACACACGTGTATACACTGCACATGACGGCTCTTACCCTGTGATATAAGAGGCTGGTGCTCCTCCATTACATGTCACTGCACACACGTGTATACACTGCACATGACGGCTCTTACCCTGTGATATAAGAGGCTGGTGCTCCTCCATTACATGTCACTGCACACACGTGTATACACTGCACATGACGGCTCTTACCCTGTGATATAAGAGGCTGGTGCTCCTCCATTACATGTCACTGCACACACGTGTATACACTGCACATGACGGCTCTTACCCTGTGATATAAGAGGCTGGTGCTCCTCCATTACATGTCACTGCACACACGTGTATACACTGCACATGACGGCTCTTACCCTGTGATATAAGAGGCTGGTGCTCCTCCATTACATGTCACTGCACACACGTGTATACACTGCACATGACGGCTCTTACCCTGTGATATAAGAGGCTGGTGCTCCTCCATTACATGTCACTGCACACACGTGTATACACTGCACATGACGGCTCTTACCCTGTGATATAAGAGGCTGGTGCTCCTCCATTACATGTCACTGCACACACGTGTATACACTGCACATGACGGCTCTACCCTGTGATATAAGAGGCTGGTGCTCCTCCATTACATGTCACTGCACACACGTGTATACACTGCACATGACGGCTCTTACCCTGTGATATAAGAGGCTGGTGCTCCTCCATTACATGTCACTGCACACACGTGTATACACTGCACATGACGGCTCTTACCCTGTGATATAAGAGGCTGGTGCTCCTCCATTACATGTCACTGCACACACGTGTATACACTGCACATGACGGCTCTTACCCTGTGATATAAGAGGCTGGTGCTCCTCCATTACATGTCACTGCACACACGTGTATACACTGCACATGACGGCTCTTACCTTGTGATATAAGAGGCTGGTGCTCCTCCATTACATGTCACTGCACACACGTGTATACACTGCACATGACGGCTCTTACCCTGTGATATAAGAGGCTGGTGCTCCTCCATTACATGTCACTGCACACACGTGTATACACTGCACATGACGGCTCTTACCCTGTGATATAAGAGGCTGGTGCTCCTCCATTACATGTCACTGCACACACGTGTATACACTGCACATGACGGCTCTTACCCTGTGATATAAGAGGCTGGTGCTCCTCCATTACATGTCACTGCACACACGTGTATACACTGCACATGACGGCTCTTACCCTGTGATATAAGAGGCTGGTGCTCCTCCATTACATGTCACTGCACACACGTGTATACACTGCACATGACGGCTCTTACCCTGTGATATAAGAGGCTGGTGCTCCTCCATTACATGTCACTGCACACACGTGTATACACTGCACATGACGGCTCTTACCCTGTGATATAAGAGGCTGGTGCTCCTCCATTACATGTCACTGCACACACGTGTATACACTGCACATGACGGCTCTTACCCTGTGATATAAGAGGCTGGTGCTCCTCCATTACATGTCACTGCACACACGTGTATACACTGCACATGACGGCTCTTACCCTGTGATATAAGAGGCTGGTGCTCCTCCATTACATGTCACTGCACACACGTGTATACACTGCACATGACGGCTCTTACCCTGTGATATAAGAGGCTGGTGCTCCTCCATTACATGTCACTGCACACACGTGTATACACTGCACATGACGGCTCTTACCCTGTGATATAAGAGGCTGGTGCTCCTCCATTACATGTCACTGCACACACGTGTATACACTGCACATGACGGCTCTTACCCTGTGATATAAGAGGCTGGTGCTCCTCCATTACATGTCACTGCACACACGTGTATACACTGCACATGACGGCTCTTACCCTGTGATATAAGAGGCTGGTGCTCCTCCATTACATGTCACTGCACACACGTGTATACACTGCACATGACGGCTCTTACCCTGTGATATAAGAGGCTGGTGCTCCTCCATTACATGTCACTGCACACACGTGTATACACTGCACATGACGGCTCTTACCTTGTGATATAAGAGGCTGGTGCTCCTCCATTACATGTCACTGCACACACGTGTATACACTGCACATGACGGCTCTTACCCTGTGATATAAGAGGCTGGTGCTCCTCCATTACATGTCACTGCACACACGTGTATACACTGCACATGACGGCTCTTACCCTGTGATATAAGAGGCTGGTGCTCCTCCATTACATGTCACTGCACACACGTGTATACACTGCACATGACGGCTCTTACCCTGTGATATAAGAGGCTGGTGCTCCTCCATTACATGTCACTGCACACACGTGTATACACTGCACATGACGGCTCTTACCCTGTGATATAAGAGGCTGGTGCTCCTCCATTACATGTCACTGCACACACGTGTATACACTGCACATGACGGCTCTTACCCTGTGATATAAGAGGCTGGTGCTCCTCCATTACATGTCACTGCACACACGTGTATACACTGCACATGACGGCTCTTACCCTGTGATATAAGAGGCTGGTGCTCCTCCATTACATGTCACTGCACACACGTGTATACACTGCACATGACGGCTCTTACCCTGTGATATAAGAGGCTGGTGCTCCTCCATTACATGTCACTGCACACACGTGTATACACTGCACATGACGGCTCTTACCCTGTGATATAAGAGGCTGGTGCTCCTCCATTACATGTCACTGCACACACGTGTATACACTGCACATGACGGCTCTTACCCTGTGATATAAGAGGCTGGTGCTCCTCCATTACATGTCACTGCACACACGTGTATACACTGCACATGACGGCTCTTACCCTGTGATATAAGAGGCTGGTGCTCCTCCATTACATGTCACTGCACACACGTGTATACACTGCACATGACGGCTCTTACCCTGTGATATAAGAGGCTGGTGCTCCTCCATTACATGTCACTGCACACACGTGTATACACTGCACATGACGGCTCTTACCCTGTGATATAAGAGGCTGGTGCTCCTCCATTACATGTCACTGCACACACGTGTATACACTGCACATGACGGCTCTTACCCTGTGATATAAGAGGCTGGTGCTCCTCCATTACATGTCACTGCACACACGTGTATACACTGCACATGACGGCTCTTACCCTGTGATATAAGAGGCTGGTGCTCCTCCATTACATGTCACTGCACACACGTGTATACACTGCACATGACGGCTCTTACCCTGTGATATAAGAGGCTGGTGCTCCTCCATTACATGTCACTGCACACACGTGTATACACTGCACATGACGGCTCTTACCCTGTGATATAAGAGGCTGGTGCTCCTCCATTACATGTCACTGCACACACGTGTATACACTGCACATGACGGCTCTTACCCTGTGATATAAGAGGCTGGTGCTCCTCCATCATGGCCTCCTTGTACAGATCCTTGTGGCCTTCTATATACTCCCACTCCTCCATGGAGAAATAGACAGTGACGTCCTGACACCTTATAGGAACCTGACAACACAATGACACCGTCATCACCCAGACCCTCCAGTGCTGTTACTGGAGAATTTCCCAGCATTCCCAGCAGTGTCACCTCTCCAGTCAGCAGCTCCATCATCTTGTGGGTGAGCTCTAGGATCTTCTGCTCATGTATCAGGGGTGAGGGGAGGCTCTGTGATGGGGGAGGGGTCCTGCTCCGCCCTCCTGACTCCTGGAGATGGATGATGGGAGTCACACAGTCCCCCGATGTCTTCTTCACTATTGTGTACTCCTGTGGATGGAGAGAGACACTTAGGGAATAAACCCTTCAGGGGCCATGTGCTCTCCTCCGGCCTCTCCTCCTGGTACAACGTGCCTACTTACCTCCTCATGGCTCCTACATGACTATTGGTCACTGGTCACATGACACATCACTCACCATACTGGGGGCTGATCTTCAGGTTCTCCGTCACTTGGAAGGTCTGGGGGCCGTTCTCCAGGACCCTGGACTCTTCCTATCACTTCCTATGATGGATTCTCCTTCCCGATGTCTGACTTGTTACAGAATACAATACAGAGGAGAGAAATCTAGAGAAGTTTACCTCTCCGCTCAGCAGGGAGATGATCTCCAAGGTGAGGTCTAATATTCTTCTGCTGATCTCCTTCCCGTCCATCCTCGGGGGTCATTCAGGAGAAGAGGAGAGAACTGGAGGAGCTGGAGGCTTCTAGTACTGCAGGCGCCTTTATGAGAAGAGGAGAGGAAATCATCCAGGGGACAAGACCAGATGTCACCTCCAGAACCGCACGTCCTGAGCCTGGAGGGGCCCCCACCACATGGACTCCAGGGGCCCCAACATGGAGATCTCTGGTGGCCCCACAGGAGATAAGTGTCTGATAGATGCAGGTCCCACCTCTGGGCTGTGCTCAGCTGTGTCCAGAACTCCTAGAGAAGAGACTGGAGAGAGCTGAGCTCAGGCCGGGCCCCGCTCCATTCATTCTCCTCCTGGAGGCAGGGGCCCCTCACCAGGACAGTCAGGGGCCAGAGAATGATGACAACCCCCACTATCCCCACTACTCCCCCCATCATACTAAGCTGAGGAGCGGAGAAGGATTCCTTGTGTGTAATGGAGGAGAATCTCCAGAGGTGACATGTCTGAGCTCTCCACCACACTCCTCACAGCTCATCTTACCTGCAGGCTGGAGGAATGGCTGATACCAGAGAGAACAAGAGCCCTGACTACCGACCAGGACCTGCCCAGTATCTGCTGCACTGCCAGAGCTGAAGGACCTGGGGTGACGTCACTGCCAGGTGATCAGAGTAGGGGGCGGGGCTCAGCAGGATAGAGGAGGGGAGGTGGTGAAGGACCTGGGGGATGTCACTGTCATGTGATCAGTGCAGGGGGCGGGGCTCAGCAGTGGAACGGAGAAGAGGTGGTTAAGGACCTGTGATGATGTCACCGTTATGTGATCAGTGCAGGGGGTGGAGCTCGGCAGTTGAGCCACTTACCAATGATGGTGAGGTAATCACAGGTCCTGTCCTCTCTTAATGAAGATAAGGTAAGGTAATGCAGGTAAGATGAGCTGTGAGGAGACAATGTGGTGGAGAGCTCAGACATGTCACCTCTGGAGATTCTCCTCCATTACACACAAGGAATCCTTCTCCGCTCCTCAGCTTAGTATGATGGGGGGAGTAGTGGGGATATTGGGGGTTGTCATCATTCGCTGGCCCCTGACTGTCCTGGTGAGGGGCCCCTGCCTCCAGGAGGAGAATGAATGGAGCGGGGCACGGCCTGAGCTCAGCTCTCTCCAGTCTCTTCTCTAGGAGTTCTGGACACAGCTGAGCACAGCCCAGAGGTGGGACCTGCATCTATCAGACACTTATCTCCTGTGGAGCCACCAGAGATCTCCATGTTGGGGCCCCTGGAATCCATGTGGTGGGGGCCCCTCCAGGCTCAGGACGTGCGGTTCTGGAGGTGACATCTTGTCCCCTGGATGATTTCCTCTCCTCTTCTCATAAAGGCGCCTGCAGCACTAGAAGCCTCCAGCTCCTCCAGTTCTCTCCTCTTCTCCTGAATGACCCCCGAGGATGGACGGGAAGGAGATCAGCAGAAGAATATTAGACCTCACCTTGGAGATCATCTCCCTGCTGAGCGGAGAGGTAAACTTCTCTAGATTTCTCTCCTCTGTATTGTATTCTGTAACAAGTCAGACATCGGGAAGGAGAATCCATCATAGGAAGTGATAGGAAGAGTCCAGGGTCCTGGAGAACGGCCCCCAGACCTTCCAAGTGACGGAGAACCTGAAGATCAGCCCCCAGTATGGTGAGTGATGTGTCATGTGACCAGTGACCTATAGTCATGTAGGAGCCATGAGGAGGTAAGTAGGCACGTTGTACCAGGAGGAGAGGCCGGAGGAGAGCACATGGCCCCTGAAGGGTTTATTCCCTAAGTGTCTCTCTCCATCCACAGGAGTACACAATAGTGAAGAAGACATCGGGGACTGTGTGACTCCCATCATCCATCTCCAGGAGTCAGGAGGGCGGAGCAGGACCCCTCCCCCATCACAGAGCCTCCCCTCACCCCCTGATACATGAGCAGAAGATCCTAGAGCTCACCCACAAGATGATGGAGCTGCTGACTGGAGAGGTGACACTGCTGGGAATGCTGGGAAATTCTCCAGTAACAGCACTGGAGGGTCTGGGTGATGACGGTGTCATTGTGTTGTCAGGTTCCTATAAGGTGTCAGGACGTCACTGTCTATTTCTCCATGGAGGAGTGGGAGTATATAGAAGGACACCAGGATCTGTACAAGGAGGCCATGATGGAGGAGCACCAGCCTCTTATATCACAGGGTAAGAGCCGTCATGTGCAGTGTATACACGTGTGTGCAGTGACATGTAATGGAGGAGCACCAGCCTCTTATATCACAGGGTAAGAGCCGTCATGTGCAGTGTATACACGTGTGTGCAGTGACATGTAATGGAGGAGCACCAGCCTCTTATATCACAGGGTAAGAGCCGTCATGTGCAGTGTATACACGTGTGTGCAGTGACATGTAATGGAGGAGCACCAGCCTCTTATATCACAGGGTAAGAGCCGTCATGTGCAGTGTATACACGTGTGTGCAGTGACATGTAATGGAGGAGCACCAGCCTCTTATATCACAGGGTAAGAGCCGTCATGTGCAGTGTATACACGTGTGTGCAGTGACATGTAATGGAGGAGCACCAGCCTCTTATATCACAGGGTAAGAGCCGTCATGTGCAGTGTATACACGTGTGTGCAGTGACATGTAATGGAGGAGCACCAGCCTCTTATATCACAAGGTAAGAGCCGTCATGTGCAGTGTATACACGTGTGTGCAGTGACATGTAATGGAGGAGCACCAGCCTCTTATATCACAGGGTAAGAGCCGTCATGTGCAGTGTATACACGTGTGTGCAGTGACATGTAATGGAGGAGCACCAGCCTCTTATATCACAGGGTAAGAGCCGTCATGTGCAGTGTGTACACGTGTGTGCAGTGACATGTAATGGAGGAGCACCAGCCTCTTATATCACAGGGTAAGAGCCGTCATGTGCAGTGTATACACGTGTGTGCAGTGACATGTAATGGAGGAGCACCAGCCTCTTATATCACAGGGTAAGAGCCGTCATGTGCAGTGTATACACGTGTGTGCAGTGACATGTAATGAAGGAGCACCAGCCTCTTATATCACAGGGTAAGAGCCGTCATGTGCAGTGTATACACGTGTGTGCAGTGACATGTAATGGAGGAGCACCAGCCTCTTATATCACAGGGTAAGAGCCGTCATGTGCAGTGTATACACGTGTGTGCAGTGACATGTAATGGAGGAGCACCAGCCTCTTATATCACAGGGTAAGAGCCGTCATGTGCAGTGTATACACGTGTGTGCAGTGACATGTAATGGAGGAGCACCAGCCTCTTATATCACAGGGTAAGAGCCGTCATGTGCAGTGTATACACGTGTGTGCAGTGACATGTAATGGAGGAGCACCAGCCTCTTATATCACAGGGTAAGACCCGTCATGTGCAGTGTATACACGTGTGTGCAGTGACATGTAATGGAGGAGCACCAGCCTCTTATATCACAAGGTAAGAGCCGTCATGTGCAGTGTGTACACGTGTGTGCAGTGACATGTAATGGAGGAGCACCAGCCTCTAATATCACAAGGTAAGAGCCGTCATGTGCAGTGTATACACGTGTGTGCAGTGACATGTAATGGAGGAGCACCAGCCTCTTATATCACAGGGTAAGAGCCGTCATGTGCAGTGTATACACGTGTGTGCAGTGACATGTAATGAAGGAGCACCAGCCTCTTATATCACAAGGTAAGAGCCGCCATGTGCAGTGTATACACGTGTGTGCAGTGACATGTAATGGAGGAGCACCAGCCTCTTATATCACAGGGTAAGAGCCGTCATGTGCAGTGTATACACGTGTGTGCAGTGACATGTAATGGAGGAGCACCAGCCTCTTATATCACAGGGTAAGAGCCGTCATGTGCAGTGTATACACGTGTGTGCAGTGACATGTAATGGAGGAGCACCAGCCTCTTATATCACAGGGTAAGAGCCGTCATGTGCAGTGTATACACGTGTGTGCAGTGACATGTAATGGAGGAGCACCAGCCTCTTATATCACAGGGTAAGACCCGTCATGTGCAGTGTATACACGTGTGTGCAGTGACATGTAATGGAGGAGCACCAGCCTCTTATATCACAGGGTAAGAGCCGTCATGTGCAGTGTATACACGTGTGTGCAGTGACATGTAATGGAGGAGCACCAGCCTCTTATATCACAGGGTAAGAGCCGTCATGTGCAGTGTATACACGTGTGTGCAGTGACATGTAATGGAGGAGCACCAGCCTCTTATATCACAGGGTAAGAGCCGTCATGTGCAGTGTATACACGTGTGTGCAGTGACATGTAATGGAGGAGCACCAGCCTCTTATATCACAAGGTAAGAGCCGTCATGTGCAGTGTATACACGTGTGTGCAGTGACATGTAATGGAGGAGCACCAGCCTCTTATATCACAGGGTAAGAGCCGTCATGTGCAGTGTATACACGTGTGTGCAGTGACATGTAATGGAGGAGCACCAGCCTCTTATATCACAGGGTAAGAGCCGTCATGTGCAGTGTATACACGTGTGTGCAGTGACATGTAATGGAGGAGCACCAGCCTCTTATATCACAGGGTAAGAGCCGTCATGTGCAGTGTATACACGTGTGTGCAGTGACATGTAATGGAGGAGCACCAGCCTCTTATATCACAGGGTAAGAGCCGTCATGTGCAGTGTATACACGTGTGTGCAGTGACATGTAATGGAGGAGCACCAGCCTCTTATATCACAGGGTAAGAGCCGTCATGTGCAGTGTATACACGTGTGTGCAGTGACATGTAATGGAGGAGCACCAGCCTCTTATATCACAGGGTAAGAGCCGTCATGTGCAGTGTATACACGTGTGTGCAGTGACATGTAATGGAGGAGCACCAGCCTCTTATATCACAGGGTAAGAGCCGTCATGTGCAGTGTATACACGTGTGTGCAGTGACATGTAATGGAGGAGCACCAGCCTCTTATATCACAAGGTAAGAGCCGTCATGTGCAGTGTATACACGTGTGTGCAGTGACATGTAATGGAGGAGCACCAGCCTCTTATATCACAGGGTAAGAGCCGTCATGTGCAGTGTGTACACGTGTGTGCAGTGACATGTAATGGAGGAGCACCAGCCTCTTATATCACAGGGTAAGAGCCGTCATGTGCAGTGTGTACACGTGTGTGCAGTGACATGTAATGGAGGAGCACCAGCCTCTTATATCACAGGGTAAGAGCCGTCATGTGCAGTGTATACACGTGTGTGCAGTGACATGTAATGGAGGAGCACCAGCCTCTTATATCACAGGGTAAGAGCCGTCATGTGCAGTGTATACACGTGTGTGCAGTGACATGTAATGGAGGAGCACCAGCCTCTTATATCACAGGGTAAGAGCCGTCATGTGCAGTGTATACACGTGTGTGCAGTGACATGTAATGGAGGAGCACCAGCCTCTTATATCACAGGGTAAGAGCCGTCATGTGCAGTGTATACACGTGTGTGCAGTGACATGTAATGGAGGAGCACCAGCCTCTTATATCACAGGGTAAGAGCCGTCATGTGCAGTGTATACACGTGTGTGCAGTGACATGTAATGGAGGAGCACCAGCCTCTTATATCACAGGGTAAGAGCCGTCATGTGCAGTGTATACACGTGTGTGCAGTGACATGTAATGGAGGAGCACCAGCCTCTTATATCACAGGGTAAGAGCCGTCATGTGCAGTGTATACACGTGTGTGCAGTGACATGTAATGGAGGAGCACCAGCCTCTTATATCACAGGGTAAGAGCCGTCATGTGCAGTGTATACACGTGTGTGCAGTGACATGTAATGGAGGAGCACCAGCCTCTTATATCACAGGGTAAGAGCCGTCATGTGCAGTGTATACACGTGTGTGCAGTGACATGTAATGGAGGAGCACCAGCCTCTTATATCACAGGGTAAGAGCCGTCATGTGCAGTGTATACACGTGTGTGCAGTGACATGTAATGGAGGAGCACCAGCCTCTTATATCACAGGGTAAGAGCCGTCATGTGCAGTGTATACACGTGTGTGCAGTGACATGTAATGGAGGAGCACCAGCCTCTTATATCACAGGGTAAGAGCCGTCATGTGCAGTGTATACACGTGTGTGCAGTGACATGTAATGGAGGAGCACCAGCCTCTTATATCACAGGGTAAGACCCGTCATGTGCAGTGTATACACGTGTGTGCAGTGACATGTAATGGAGGCCATGTATTCAGTCACTGCTTGTGTCTCCACAGATGGATCCAGGAGGAGAAATCCCCCAGAGAGATGTCCCCGCCCTCTGTATTCCCAGGACTGTCCAGAGGAGAAGCCCCCAGAGAACCCTCAGGTAGATGGAGCTGAGCCCTATACACATCTATATAGGGGGGTCCTGCAGTCATAGAGGGGTCATAGATGGTGGGGGTCTCTTCTGTGGATCTGTTAGATTTCCCACCTGTCTGCTGTATTGTCCTGAATTGTTACAGATGACAAATCAGGGGGAAGATGTGACTGATATTAAAGTGGAGGATGAAGAAGAGCGGATGATGGGCGATCCCCCGTGTAAGAGTGAGGTGGAGGAGGGCGTTCCAGGAGATGTCACCACAGGTATGGGATCATGGATGGAGGAAGTGACCTCAGATTCTGTCCTTGGTGCCTTCAGGGCCGGAGGAGAATCTGATCTCCGGCTGCTGCTCTTTGATTGGAGATGTCCCCATCACATCATGGAGGGTTCCCCTTATCCAGCTGACGGCGATCTCTGATCAGATTCTTCTCTGATCCTGACTGTTCCTGCAGGACATGGCGGTCAGTGATAAACCACATGTATGACGCCATGCTGGAATTACATGACGCCAGTGATCTACATGTAGCACATTATGCAGGAAAGGGTTAAAGGGTAACTGTCATGTTTTTTTTATTTGCTAGCTTATTAGAGCGAGGCATGTATACCTGACTCAGTCTGTCAATGATTGTCAAAAGATCTGTAATCACCTTCTAATAACAGCTTTCATTAATGTCCCTTTCCACTGCTCCAACAAAAAAGACCGTTGCTAGGGCTTGTCTGTCTTCCCTTCAGTATCAACAGAAGTCAGAGGGGCGGTCCTTCACACTGCATGGCTGCATTAGGCTTCAGAGTGAGGAGGCGTGTCTCTCAGTAATCCAATCCGATTGGCTGGCAGGAGGCTGCTGGCTACAGCAAGTGTGTATGGGAAGTGAGGGAAAGCAGTTTTGGCCTCAGAGAACTGGCAGAGGAGCCATCTTGAGAAGGTCCTCATATTGTAAAGGTTAAAACAGCCGTAACTAAGGGAAAATCTCACGGAAAACAGTGGAAAGACTGCTTTATGCATAATGCTGCTGCAGCAGTAACATATGCTAAAATTCATCTTTTTGAAGAAAACATTACGGTTACCCTTTAAGCATCATTTTGGACTTGTCATCGGATAAATCCAGACATTTTGGTGATTTCCTCTGTAATGATTTAAAGGGGTTTTATAATAAGAAAGTAAAATAACAGCTTTAGAACTGTCCTCATGAGACAAGTCCCTTACTAAATACTCTCTGCTGTCTCTTTGGGCTGTGACTCCCCTTTCTGAGGCGCAGTGACCTGACGTGAAGATTCTGGCTGTCAATGCTGCGGCGAGGCTTCTTTTCTGCCGATGATTGTGACGTCTCCTCTCTCTTGCCCCGTCCCCTTAAATAAAGCGTGCCAGTTATTTCATGAAACTCCCGCTATGACAGCACCCGTAGATCAAGCACTCAGACGGGTACATCAGTGGAAACAGAAAGATTACCCGGGCCCAGTGACCATTTTGAACCCATAATTGGGGCATGAAAATCAAAAAGTTTTAGCTAAAATATTTTCATTTTTAAAAGGGTTAACGAGAAAACACCCTAAACATTTGTATTCAGTTCCTCCCGAGTAAGACAAGAGGGAAGGAGCGGCATCTGGATTTTGTAACATGGAATTTGCTAAAATGGAGCCAGAACTTTTTCATTTTTTGTTGACTGAACGGTGTAAGGGCTCACTTATTGTGAAACTGTCATTTTTTTGTACCATTTTGGAGTACATTTGGCTTTTTGATCACTTTTTTATTTTGTTGATAGGGGAGGTCGGCCAAATTTTCATTTGCCAAGGTTTTTTTTTTCTTTTTATTTACTATTCTACTAATCTACAGTATATATGATAACGTTATTTTGTAGGTTGATATGATTATGGTAATGCCAGATTTATTGTTTTTTTTTACTACTTTTGCATTATAAAATCACTTTATTAAAAATCTGTTTCTCGCTTACATCATTGGGGGACACAGACCGTGGGTATAGCTGCTTGCTGCCACTAGGAGGCGACACTAGGCTCAAAGCTGTTGGCTCCTCCTCCGCCTGCTATACCCCCTCCAGCAGGAGAGAACCTTCAGTTTTAAGCTTAGTGTCGTAGGAGGCAGATACCCTGTTATACAGGGTGGCTTTTTATTTTTATTTTTATCTTATTTTTGTTTTCTTTCCTTTCAGGTGGGGACCCAGGGCTGATACAGAGCCCTGCTTCCCCTGGGGGGGCTGACCGGTGATGTCCATGCCACCGCTTTGCCCCCCACAAGAAGACAAAGTGGACCAGGAGGGCTTGACCTTCCTGCTCCCCCCAGCTATAGGGCCACCTGCTCCTACCCTCCATTCCAGTCCCTGTCACTTGTGCCAGGGACTGAAGAGGTGGCACTGCTGGTACTTAGAGGGTGAAGAAAACAGATGAAGATAGGTGAGTATTGTATCTGTACCTTTTAGTGGCCGCGGCAGTGCAGGGGTTGAATGCCTCTTGAGTTTCCCGGTTCCCTCTGCCCCACATACAGTCCGGCTTGCAGGGGTTAATTCCCCTCCTTTGAGGCCGCGGCGGTGCAGGGGTTGATAGCCCCAGCATTCTATTGGGGGATCACACTGAGGGCCGTCCCCCCCCCCCCTGCCTTCGGCAAGCACGGCGGGGGTTAATTCTCTTTGTTCTCCCGGCGGCCGGCAGCTGGCGGCGCGGCGCCCGGGGGAGCGGGGGTTAATATTGGTGCCGCGTTGTTCTGGGAGGCCGGCGCGGGCTCTGCAGGTGCCGCGTTCCTCCTTCGATGTGCGGCGCGCCCATCAGTACCTCCGTTCCCAGCTTCCCACCCTCCTCTGATTTGTCCTTCAGCGCTACTCACCGCCATTTTCAGGGACCCTTCTCTTCCGGTCCTGAGGAGGGCGCGTAAAAAAGGGGGCGGAGCTTATCGCCCTCATAGATCAGTGAGGTGGGGGTGGAGTTTTTCCTTCCCGCGCTCTCTGCAGTTCCCTGAAGTTCAGTCGCTCCTGTGAGACTTCAGCCTTCTGCCAGCTTCTGCCAGACCTCTGCCAGCCTTCCACCGCCTTCCACCGCCTTCTACCGGCCCTGCAAGTCCGTGGTCTTCCACTGCTGCAGCTGTTACTAGGGGGCACCAGGTTGTCGCTCACTCTGGTAGGACAAACTTTGCTATTAACCCCCTCCGGTCCTTACACTGGTCATGTCGGACCCAGCAGACCCAGCTCCTCAGGCGCCTTGTAAGATTACTCATTATGCCTGCACTTCCTGCGATGTGAAGTTTTCTAAGGGTCGCTCCAGCCCCCTCTGCGCCTCTTGCCAGGCCTCTCAGAGCGGGCCTCCGCAGTTAATCGCCACTGCAGTGATCCCTCCTGCGGATAATTCTGAGCCAGAATGGGCCAAGGTCCTGTCCCAGGCGGTGACGGACCTATCTAAGATTTCCCAATCCACCCTTTCATTGATGGGTCGCTTGGTTGAGTCGTCAGCCCCGGTACAACCTGTCTCTACTCAGGTCGTATCCCCTAGGGGCAGGAATCCTAGTAAGCGTCCTAGACAGGAGTGCTCCTCCTCTCCAGATGCGTCCCCTTCGCCTCCAGGAATTAGGTCCAAGGCGTCTTCGTTAATTGGGGACCCCTCGTCCGAAGGGGAAGTCGCTGACTCTGATGAGGACCCGGACCCAGACCGTTCCTCACAAATGGCGGCTCTGGTGGATAGTTTAGTCGTGGCGGTTAGAGACACCTTCCAGCTCCAGGAAGGGGACTCGTCCTCAAACCCTCAGAGCGTCTCTTTTTTGCGGACTAAGCAGTCTCCTAAATCCTTTCCGGTCCATGAGGATTTTTCAGTTCTCACCACTAAGGCATGGGAACAGCCAGGCTCGCGTTTCCTAACTCCTAAGCGCCTTGACCTGCTTTACCCTTTTCCTCAGGACTGCGTGGCTAAGTGGTCTACGCCCCCGAAGGTGGATCCGCCGGTTGCTCGTTTGGCCAAGAATACGGCCATTCCGGTTGCGGATGGCTCATCCCTTCAGGATCCGGTGGATCGCCGAATCGACTCCCTGGCGAAATCGGTTTTTTCGGCCTTGGGTTCGGCCCTTCGACCAATTTTCGCCTCGGCATGGGTAGCCAAGGCTGTGTCGGAGTGGGCTCTTAGGCTCCGCCAAGATTTAGACTCTGACATTTCTCAATCTGAATTGCAAGATCTGGCTCTTCAGATATCTCAGGCAGGGAAATACCTCTGTGAGGCAGCTCTGGATGCGGGTTCTCTGACTGCGCGGTCTTCCGCTTTTGCGGTCTCCATCCGAAGGGAGCTTTGGCTCAAGGCCTGGCAGGCCGACTCTTCCTCAAAACGTTCTCTTCTGTCACTTCCGTTTGAGGGTTCTCGGCTCTTTGGCTCCAGATTGGACGACATTATATCGGAAGCCACGGGTGGAAAGAGCACCCACCTTCCCCAACCTAAGCCGAAGCGTTCTTTTCGTCCGCGTCCTTCTTCCCAGCGTCAGTCCTTTCGCCGTTTCTCAGGCACTCGTCCCGCGGCGTCATCTTCCTCGGGTCGCCCAGCACAGGACAATAGGCGTAAGCCGTCCTTCAAACCTCAGCCCGCCTGGCGCTCACGTGCTCAGCCCAAACGTTCCTCCTCGGAGAAACAGCCCACAGCATGAAGGTGCGCCCCCACCTTCCGGGGTGGGGGGACGGCTTCTTCATTTTCAGGAGGTTTGGCAGGCCCACATTTCAGACGCCTGGGCGTTAGAAGTGGTCTCCTCGGGTTACAAACTGGAGTTCAAGTCCATGCCGCCAAATCGGTTCTTTCCGTCCCGCCCCCCCAAGGAACCGGCTCGGGCTCAGGCGTTCCTTCAGGCAGTACGCGACCTGCGGGTCAGGGAAGTTATTGCACCAGTTCCGGAAGCGGAGCGGTTTTCCGGCTTCTATTCCAATCTCTTCATTGTTCCCAAGAAGGAGGGCGCGGTCCGCCCAGTGTTGGACCTCAAGAGGGTAAACCGTTACCTTCGAGTCAGTCGATTTCGCATGAAATCGCTACGCTCAGTCATCGCTTCCTTGTCTCAGGGGGAGTATCTGGCTTCCATAGATATCCAGGACGCCTACTTGCACGTTCCTATCTCTCCCGCTCACCAGCGTTTTCTGCGTTTCGCGGTGTTTTCCGATCACTACCAATTCGTCGCCTTGCCTTTCGGCTTGGCGACTGCGCCGCGAGTCTTTACCAAAATTCTCGCCCCTCTGATGGGTCTTCTGCGCTCAAGGGGGATCACGGTGATCCCGTACCTCGACGATATCCTCGTCAAGGCGCCTGCGTTCGGACAGTGCGAGGAGAGCCTACAGATCACCTTGGACACCCTCGCCCGCTTTGGGTGGCTGGTGAATCATCGGAAGTCCGTTCTCTGTCCATCTACTCGGATAAGATTCCTCGGGATGATATTGGATACCGGCGAGGCATGTGTGTGCCTTCCAGGGGACAAGGTGCGGACTCTTCGCTCAGCAATCCACCGATTGCTTCGGCATCGATCCATTTCCATACGGACTTGTATGCGAGTCCTGGGGCTCATGGTGGCCTCCTTCGAAGCCGTTCCGTACGCCCAATTTCATTCCAGAACCTTTCAGGGGGCGATTCTGTCTCGTTGGGACAAGTCCCAGGATTCTCTGGATCGGTGCATTTCCCTTCCACAGCAAGTTCGCTCCGATCTTCGGTGGTGGCTCAACCCCGCCCACCTGGAGGTGGGGAAGTCTTTCCTTCCGGTCAGGTGGACAGTCGTCACGACCGACGCCAGCTTACACGGCTGGGGAGGGGTCCTGGGTACCCGCACGGTTCAAGGGATCTGGTCTCCATCGGAGTCCAAACTGACCATAAATGTTCTGGAACTCCGAGCAATCTTTCTTTCCCTACGCCATTGGTCACTTCTCCTGAGAGGTCTGCACGTTCGGGTTCAGACGGACAATGCCACGGCGGTGGCATATGTCAACCATCAAGGGGGGGACTCGCAGCTCGGCGGCCATGGCCGAGGCAGCAAAGATTCTGAGGTGGGCGGAAGCCCATGTCCCGGCGTTGTCGGCGGTGCACATCCCCGAGGTTGCCAACTGGACAGCCGACTTCTTGAGCCGGACCTCAATAGACCCGGGGGAATGGTCCCTCCATCCGGAGGTGTTCGACGACCTATGTCAACGTTGGGGACGGCCGGAGGTGGATCTGATGGCCTCATGCCTCAACCGGAAGCTTCCGGCTTACTTTGCCCGCGCAAACGATCCCGCCGCATGCGGCATAGACGCTCTGGTGGCTCCGTGGGACGGATTCCAGTTCCTGTACGTGTTTCCCCTGTTGTCCCTTCTGCCTCGGGTTCTTCGCAGGATCAAGTGGGAAGGGATTCAGACTCTGCTGATTGCCCCGGATTGGCCCCGCAGGGCTTGGTACTCGGATCTGATCCTCCTTCTAGGGGACGTTCCGTATCCGCTTCCTCTCAGATACGACCTGTTGTCTCAAGGGCCCGTCTTCCACCAGAATTTACATACTCTGCGTTTGACGGCGTGGCTCTTGAGACCTTCATTCTGAAGCGGAGAGGGTTCTCGGATGCAGTTGTCCGGACTCTCATCAGGGCAAGGAAGCCGGCTTCCTCTAGAATTTATTACAGGACGTGGAAGTCTTTCCTGCATTTTTGTGAGGAGCGGAATCTTTCTCCTAGGTCCTTTTCCTTGCCAATCATCTTGGCCTTCCTCCAGTCGGGACTTGAACTGGGATTGGCGCTCAGTTCTTTGAAGAGCCAGATTTCGGCGCTTGCCATTCTCTTCCAGCGGTCCTTGGCGAGCATGGGTCCGGTGAAAACTTTTCTCCAGGGCGTGGCACATACTGTTCCCCCTACCGGCCCCTCTGCACCCTTGGGATCTCAATTTGGTTTTAGGGGTTCTTCAGCAGCCCCCGCTTGAGCCTATGCGGAGGCTTCTCTCCGTCTGTTGTCATGGAAAGTGACGTTTCTGGTAGCCATCACTTCGATCCGTAGAGTCTCGGAGCTGGCGGCTCTTTCCTGCCGTGAACCATTTTTGATTTTTCACCAGGACAAAGTAGTGCTCCGTCCTGTTCCGTCTTTTGCCCAAGGTGGTCTCAGCTTTTCATATCAATGAGGACATCGTGTTGCCGCTCTCTTTGTCCTCAGCCTTCTCACCCGCGTGAGGTCTTATTGCACAGGTTGGATGTGGTTCGGGCACTGCGCATTTATCTGGCGGCGGTGGCCCCCTTTAGACGTACGGACGCCTTGTTCGTTCTCCCGGAAGGCGCCAGGAAAGGAATGGCAGCCTCGAAAGTGACGCTTTCTAAATGGATCCGTTCCACGATTTTGGAATGTTACCGTCTTCGGGATAAGACACCCCTCCGGGGATTACGGCCCATTCTACGAGGGCGCTTGGCGCTTCATGGGCTCATTTTCACCAGGCCTCAGCAGCTCAGTTGTGTAAAGCTGCAACATGGTCTTCCCTTCATACGTTTACAAAGTTCTACAGGGTTCATTCTCTGGCTTCTGCGGATGCGGCTCTGGGTAGGCTGGTGCTACAGGCCGCTCTGTGAGCTGTGCAGCGTTCCAAGTTTTGTTCCCTCCCTAGGGACTGCTTTGGGACGTCCCACGGTCTGTGTCCCCAATGATGTAAGCGAGAAAAGGAGATTTTGTGAGAACTCACCTGTAAAATCTGTTTCGCTGTAGTCATTGGGGGACACAGCACCCACCCTAGGTTGTTCAAGGCACAATTGAGTTCCGTTCTTGTTGGACAGTTGCGTTCCGCTTGGGTCCGGTGATTGTGTGTATTGTTTTTTGTTTTCTGATGTTTTGCTTCTCCTACTGCTTTTTGCACAAACTGAAGGTTCTCTCCTGCTGGAGGGGGTATAGCAGGCGGAGGAGGAGCCAACAGCTTTGAGCCTAGTGTCGCCTCCTAGTGGCAGCAAGCAGCTATACCCACGGTCTGTGTCCCCCAATGACTACAGCGAGAAACAGATTTTACAGGTGAGTTCTCACAAAATCTCCTTTTTACTTTCATCGCCATATACTAACACCCATAACATTTTTATTTTTCTGTCAATATTGCTGTTAGAGGGCATGTGGTTTTTTTGTGGGATGGGTTTTAGTTTTATTGGTTCCATTTTGGATGCATATGACTTTTTTTAAATCACTTTTTATGTATTTTTGGGGAGGTAAGGTGTTCAAAAATTGCAATTCTGTCAGTGTTATTTTATTTTTTATGGGGTTCACCATGAATTATATAGGATATTATAACTTAATTTATACTCTCTCTGTCCAGCCCCCACTGATATAGTAAAATAAAGTAGCTGGTCAAATAAGATGCTATAATTCGACCCTCCAGCTGCTGCTGGGAGAAGAGGGATCTTTCACTGCAGCGCCAGGGAGACTGGAGCTTGTACTGAGCAGTGCAAGATTTCAGCAGGGGAGGAGGTACACAAAAAATGCCTGTTAGTAAAGCTGTAGGTGGGCATTATGGCATGTATTTTTGTAGTGAGTCCACCAGCTTCATCAGGTGTAAGAGATCTACTTAATAATGAATGCAGTTTGTGTTGAGGAATGTGGATCCTTGTTAAGTTAATTTGTTGTATTGGGGTACATTCACCCAACCGTATGTGTTTTCCGGTATGCAAATTGCGGATCCACCAAATATGGAGACCGGCCACGTGCGCTCCGACAGTCCTATGATAGAATAGGACCTGCTCTATCTTTTTTTGGGGGGCCGTGCAACGGAAGTACAGATGCGGAATGCACAGGGTGTGCTGTCCGCATCTTTTAAAGCCCCATTAAAATGAATCTGTCGGCAAAAATTCTGCGAAACAGATACGGACCCATAAATACGGTCGTGTGAATGTAGCCTTAATGTGATGCCCATTTAGCATTGAGGGGCCAAATATTTAGCGAGAAGGCAGGTTTGATTGCCAAACATGGTCAGGGATTTCACATGTTTGAGCTATGTTTTTGTAATAAAAGTGGTGACCGAATGTAGACCAGAATCCTGGACTTCAGACTGTTATACAAAGCTTTATTAGACTGGAATCCATTTTTGATCCAGTTGTTTGAACCAAAGTCAGGAGTGGATTTAAAATGAGTGACTTGTAGCTCTAGTTCCTGCTGAATCCACTTCCAGTTTATTAAGAATGTTATACATTTGTCTACTCGGTAGTTTAAAACAAAATCACAAACTCCAATTTTTATCTTCACAGAAAATCCCAGTAAACATTTTTATGGAAATGTTGTATTATCACTAAATTATAAAGAAGAAGATGAAGATATCGTGCAGCGCTCCTCGGGAGAAAATCTCATTCTCCATAATATACATCCAGGACTTCACAGTACAAACCTTCCTTATAATCTCTCTTATCATGATGAACCTTCTACTGACCAGTCACAGATTGTTACCGCAAGTATCGGTCAGAAAGGGGATAAAAGGTTTCACTGTGGTAAAGACTTCAGAAAAAGATCAAAAGATTCTACACACAGAAGAATTCACTCAGGAGAGAAGCCATACTCATGTTCTGAATGCGGAAAGTACTTTACAAAGAAATCACATTTTGTTATGCATGAGAGAGTTCACACAGGAGAGAAGCCATATTCATGTTTAGAATGTGGGAAATGTTTTACACAGAAATCAAGCCTTGTTATACATCAGAGAAATCACACAGGAGAGAAACCATATTCGTGTTCAGAATGTGGGAAATGCTTTACCCAGAAAGTAAGTCTTGTTACACATAAGAGATGTCACACAGGAGAGAAGCCATATTCGTGTTCAGAATGTGGGAAATGTTTTACGGACAAGTCAGGTCTTGTTAAACATGGGAGAAGTCACACAAGAGAGAAGAAATTTTTGTGCTCAGCGTGTGAGAAATGTTTTCCTACTAAAGCCAAATTTAAAAAGCATCAAAGAAGTCACACAGGATAGAAGCCATTGTGATGTTTTATATGTTGAAAATATTTTGAAACGAAATTAAATTCTAAAACTCATCAGATCAGAAGAAATGATACATTTTTTGGACTATAGAAAATACTATAAGTTAAAAAAAGAATTTTACACCCATGTTATTCAGAGACAGGTAAATAACTGGCTACATGGCAACATGTATCACGTGACAGCAAGTCTCAGAAGTCTTGCTGTTGTGTAGCTATTTTAGAGCTGAGATTTGGCTGTAACAAGAAATCGGCCAAGTAGCTAAAAACCTGAGTCAAGTTGCAGTGGCACATGACTTGCATTGTGTTCTGTGATGACAAAGACACATATGACCTGCAACCATATTTGCAAGTGTTGGCTTTTATGTGACTGTTACTGCATATCACAGAGATGTAGTTAGACTTTCCTGCACCCGCTATGCTCACCGTTGTGCCCATTAGCAGTAGTTTTGGCCACCTTTGTGCCCTTTCACAATAGTTGTGTCTTCCTTGTGGCCCCTCACTGTAGTTATGTCTGCCCTGTTCCCCCCTTTAGCCATTAGTGCCCTCTCCAGCTCCATGGAAGAAAAAAAACACAAATATCTACTTGCTTCCCTGATGATCGGCACATCCATCCGATGGAGATCAGTTGAGTGGTGAAGCTCCCTGCTTTACTATGTAAAGGAACTGTCCAAGGCCTCTGTGCTCGGGACACATGCTCTAGCTGCTCCCCCCCCCTCCTTGCTACGCCCCTGCATATTATTTGTCGACCCCATTGACAGTTATTAGATGCAGTGTCACAATGTGATAATGTGATTTTCATATCATATAACATGTCACCATGTAGCTTCAGCCTAACCGCCAATAAGAAGGTTTATTTTTGGATGGAATTATCCTGGATCTGCCGAACAATTGTGTTTCTCTGACGTCAACTGTGATGGAGATCCTTAGAGGAAATGAATCGTGAATATAAGGAAGAGAAGAAGAGCCTTGTTTACTCCCAGAGCAGTGAAGATGAATTGTCCCCATGAACCTTGCTTCTTATCACTGTATTCACACCTCCACCCACACTGCGGGAGAGTCCAGGGTGACATGGGGAGACGACGCTCCGTGTAATAGTTTTATAACCTATGTGGACAGATTAATATTTCATCTTCATCTAAACCGTATTAATAGATAAAATAAAGTCTTCTATTTGATCCACGACATCGTCACCATTGGGTGATCTGTGATAATTAACCCCATATGTAGATTCCTGCGGTTTAATGGTAAACCCATCTAGATACTGGAGCTGAGTGATATATCGGTGGTGGGAATCGCCTGTGATGTCACATCTGTTAATTAAAGGGGTTGTCCAAGTTATTTTTATTGATGACCTATCCTCAGGGATCGCACTAACTTCAAACCAATTATTACTTGTCGTTCGATTGCTCACTGCTGTTACACTACTTGATAATTGATCACTTTATTGATTTTACGATTTTTTAAATGACTCGGGTAAACGGCCTTAAGTAATTACAATTTTAAAGTCAAATGATACATTTATTTGTGAAAACTGTGCAATTAAAAGGAGGCTTTATTACTTGGCTCTAGCCTGAATACAAGATGAGATACGGCCTCCACCCTGGATACAAGATGAGATACAACCTCTAGCCTGGGTACAAGATGAGATACAGCCTGTAGTCTGAATACAAGATGAGATACGGCCTCTAGCCTGAATACAAGATGGGATTCGGCCTTTATCCTGGATACAAAATGAGATACGACTTCTAGCCTGGATACAAGATGAGATACGGCCTCTAGCCTGGATACAAGATGAGATACGGCTTCTAGCCTGGATACAAGATGAGATACGGCCTCTAGCCTGGATACAAGATGAGATACGGCCTCTAGCCTGGATACAAGATGAGATACGGCTTCTAGCCTGGATACAAGATGAGATACGACCTCTGGCCTAGATACAAGATGAGATACAGCATTTATACTATAGATACAGGCGTGTCTTACCAATGTATGGGCTTATAAATTGTCATATATGGTAGACTTCAAATATAGGTCTTGACGTTCTCATACAGACCTCCCATTGCCAAGTGTATTACCCTAGATCCGGGATGGGCAAACTCGGTCCTCCAGCTGTTGCAAAACTATAACTCCCAGCATGCGAAGACTGCTTAAAGCTATCAGCCTACAGCAGGGCATGGTGGGAATTGTAGGTTTACAACAGCTGAAGAGCTGAATTTTCCCATCCCTGCTCTAGATGGTGTCAGTGTGTAATGTAATAAAGCCTTTATATTAAATACCAATTAATATTATATCACATATTATTTAACAAACATCAAACAAAGTACTTCATAAGTTTGCGTTGATATTATTATTACGCAACCATTATGTTCATGTAATATGCCTGGTTCACCAGCAGGTGGCAGTGTATATGGCAGAGCTATCCTTAGACAGAATGGAACTCCCCATTCCATTCTCCCTCCTTTGGGCAGAAGGGGACCAGTCCTGCTTCCTACCAGAAGGGAGGGGTTGCAGTTCTAGATGGTTTCAGTTTTAGACTATTTTGGAGCTGAGCAGACTTGAAAGATATAGCAGTCAGAGGAAAGTGTTCTTTGGCTGGAGTAGGAGCCACTGTTAGCCCAGCGGTATGGGCAACGGGCTCCCTCCTTCCCTCCTGCTGCCATGTGCCGTGCTGTCAAGTGCGGGCAGCAGGTAGCTTAACTGTTGCATCTGTGCTCGATGCCAGAGTTTACTTCCTGCTGGAGACCTGAACTGTTTGTCTGGATTCCGGAGCAGCAGAGAACTTCCTGCAACAATGCCTAGTCAAATGTCATCAGATACCTGTTAGACGCCTGCAAAGTTCTCTGACAGTATTGTCTGTCGATGGAAAGGCTCTGTCTGAGTCCATACAGTTCATCACGGAACCTGTAAAATTATAGGTGGGAGCTCTTCATTCTGAAGAGATTTCGTTCCTGGTCTTCTCAAGTCTGTATGATCCTCTTCTCCTGGGACTTCCATGGCTTCATGTTCATGAACCTGTTCTTGACCGGAGGTCCGGAGAGGTGCTTTGTTGGGGACAATCCTGTCTTGGGAAGTGTCTTTCTTCTCTTTAGCCAGCTCGGTCGCCTCAGGTACCACCAAATCTCTAGGGTCTGCCAGCAGCATATCATACTTATGCGGATGTCTTTGACAAGAAAGAGGATGAGACGCTACCTCCTCACAGGCCGTATGACTTCCCTATTGACTTGGTTCCAGGCTCCTCGTGGACGCATTTATCACCTGTCACTAGCAGAGACTCAATGCATGTCGGAGTATATCAAGGAGAACCTCGAGAGAGGAGTTATCTGCAAATCTTCCTCTCCAGCTGGTATAGGTTTCTTCTTTGTAAGGAAGAAACATGGCTCCCTACGTCCATGCACCAACTACAGGGGTCTTAACAAAATAAGTATCTCCTTCCCCTAATTTCTGAATTTTTTGATCGCCTCAGGGGCTAATTAGACCTATGTGGGGACTACAACCTGATCAGGATTCGCCAGGGGGATAAGTGGAAGACTGCCTTCCACACCCACGACGGTCACTATGAATACCTGGTAATGCCCTTTGGACTAAGCAATGCCCCTGCAGTGTTCCAAGAATTTATTAACAACATCTTTAGAGACTTGCTACATTCCTGTGTTGTGGTGTACCTAGATGATATCCTTGTTTTTTCTCCAGATTTGGCTACTCGCCAGAAGCAGGTTCGTCTAGTTCTTCAGGCTAAGAGAAAATTGTCTGTATGCCAAATTAGAAAAATGTATCTTTAACCACTTCAGCCCCCCTAGCTTAAACCCCCTTAATGACCAGGCCACTTTTTTCAATTCTGCACTACGCTACTTTCACCGTTTATTGCTCGGCCATACAACTTACCACCCAAATGAATTTTACCTCCTTTTCTTCTCACTAATAGAGCTTTCATTTGGTGCTATTTCTTTCTTGCTGACATTTTTACTTTTTTTGATATTTTACTTTTTTTGATGAAATTTTTGCAAAAAAATGATATTTTTCACTTTATGTTGGAAAATTTGTCAAATAAAACTACATTTCTCTAAAAAATTTTCTCTAAATTTATTGTTCTACATGTCTTTGATAAAAAAAAATGCAATAAGTGTATATTTATTGGTTTGGGTAAAAGTTATAGCGTTTACAAACTATAGTGCAAAAAGTGAATTTCCGCACTTTGACTTTCTGAGCACCTGTCCTGTTTCCTGACGTACTACAATGCCCAGACAGTAGAAATACCCCATAAATGACCCCATTTCCGAAAGTAGACACCCTAAGGTATTCACTGAGGGGCATAGTGAGTTCATGGAAGTTTTTATTTTTGTCACAAGTTAGCGGAAATGGATTTTTTTTTTTTTTTTACAAAGTCTCATATTCTACTAACTTGTGCCAAAAATACAATTTTACATGAACTCACCATACCCCTCATAGAATACCTTGGGGTGTCTTCTTTCCGAAATGGGGTCACTTGTAGGGTATTTATACTGCCCTGGCATTTTAGGGGCCCCTAAGCGTGAGAATCAAATGCGTAAAAATGCCCTGTAAATCCTAAAGGTACTCATTGGTTTTAGAGCTCATTTGCGCATCTTGGATGCAAAAGTGGCACACATGGGGTATTGCCGTACTCAGGAGAAGTAGGGCAATGTGTTTAGGTGTATTTTACATATACCCCTACTGGGTGTGAAAAATATCTCTGTAAATGACAGCTTTGTTTAAAATTTTTTAAAAAGTTGTCATTTACAGAGATATTTCTCACACCCTGCATGGGTATATATAAAAAATACACCCCAAAACACATTGCCCTACTTCTCCTGAGTACGGCGATACCCCATGTGTGCCACTTTTTTGCATCCAAGATGCGCAAAGGGGCCCTAAATCCAATGAGTACCTTTAGGATTTTACAGGGCATTTTTACGCATTTGGATTCCAAACTGCTTTTGACGTTTAGGGGCCCCTAAAATGCCAGGGTGTGAGGTATGAGGGATATGGATTATGGTTTTCCATGGCAGCCATGTTTCCTGAATTTACCTCATGTCAACCCCAGGCCTATAAGGTCTCTCCCTACATTCAAAACCAGGCCACAGCCATAAACTCCTTAGTTCCTGGCCTCTGACCTAGAGGTGACAACGGTCGGTGGCCTCCAGGACACTGTATATAAACAGACTCAGGTAGTGAACCACTTGAAAGAGGTTTATTACTTTATGATAGGAGCAGGCTGAGTGCATCCCGGAGGGAGGGGGGCGAGCAGCTCTCCCTGTCACCAGAAGAATCCAAAAATCATATTCTGGTCATAACTCGAATATACCGCTCAATAGAGGTTGTTGACCTACGCCATTGTAACAGTCAGGAAATGTCGGTTAGGCTCATATCAAGAACCACCCACTTGTGATAACCCTGGCTCAGGAAATCGGTTCTACTGATTGGGGCCACGTGGACACCCCGTGTTTGGTACCTCTGTGACCCCAACCCTGAAAGCTGAAAAATGAGCCCACAATCATCGGACGGGCGTTCTCCTGTGCCGAGTTATGGGCAGAAATCAATTTCAGACCAGATTTCAGTGTGACTGACAGGTCATAAACCTCACAGCCCACCCCTGTGTCCCGCCTTACAGGTCGGCTTACAGACTGCCTGGACCAGTCCTCATAAATTGGACAGAGCAGATTGTACTGTGTTCCCCATTTTGAGGCCAATCTGATTGAATGAGGATCCGTGTTTCCGTCTTGCCTCAGGACCTGATAGCTGCAGTCTCTGTGTGAGTAACGTAAGCGTCAGTCTTCATTTATCCCTTTTATTTTAAAACTGTTCTCTGTATATATCTGTATGCTTCTGTTTTTTAGTAATATCTTTATGTTTATTAAAACCTTTTCTTAACCCAGCACGGGCAATATTTTTGAGGCAATTAGAGTTCCTAATTTTCAGCTACCTGTTTGCTTTAAATGCCAATCTTTCTCTGAAGGTGACAGTGGATGTCTGATTGTACGTCTGTGACCATAGCTTCTGTGTGAAGTGTGGATAGTGGGGTATCCTCTGTGTACATGCTGGGACTCTGTGTGCGGTCTCAGTACCAGGTATATAATAGACCGAGGTGTGTGGGGTAATTGATCCCACGGACAAAGTGAGGACAGCAGCCTCTTAGAGGAGAGGTCTGCGTCCGGGTTGTAGGTTTCCCTTGAAGGCCCTGTGTGTGTGGCAGGAGGGATTCTGTGTCCGCCAAGTCCCACCAAGTCTGATCTGGCAGATCGGGTTGGTTAGATCAGATTGGTGGGGGTTTGCTGTGTGAATGAGTGTGTGGGCTGGTAGGTGGGAGAGGAGTTCTTCCAAGCCTAGGCCCCTGTAAAGTTCCTTCATTTCTAAAAAGGAACCGGTCACAATTTGATCTCCTGTGCAATCTGGTGGATTGTAAGAAGCAGGGTGATCAAATTGGATAGTGTGTAGTGTCAGAACTTTTCCCGATTGATTGCTGGCATCTGATCCCGGTCTGATCAGGTGCTGCGGTCTGGGAGCTCGGGGCGAGTTCGTGACAGATTGGTGGCAGCGTGTGGGATTTCATTTAAAGCATTAGTGCCGGGTTTAAGCAATTAAACCTTCCACTAACAGCTGGCAGTGCGGTGCCAGTGTACAGGTGAGCTGACCGTGCTGCAGAACATACACATACAGAACAGTCCCCCCCCCCCCTCTTGTTTTTCTTTTCTATCTTTTATTTGGTGAAGTGCAGCATCATGTCCGCCTCATACCAGAAGATGACGAAGGAAGCACTAGTCAGTCTCTGTCAGCTCAGAGGGATTGATGGTTCAGACCGGACAAAGGACTTCCTCGTACGTGCGCTGCAGGCGGATGATGAAGGGAGGACAGGCATGACAACCGGGTCAGATGGCCGTCCTCCCCAGCTGCTCCGTGAGGTAAACCCAAGGCCCGCCTCTCCTGCTGGTGAGATCTCTGAGCAGAGTACCACCTCAGAAGGACTGCCCTCATCCCTACAGGCTGTGCTGGCCTTCCTAGGGGACTCTGATGCCAACATTCGTTTTCAACTCATCCTGGAGTACCAGAGGGCCGCTGAGCGCCAAGCTGAGCGCCAAGCTGAGAGGGAAGCCGCAGAGCGCCAAGCTGAGAGGGAAGCCGCAGAGCGCCAGCTGACGCTGGAATTGGCACGGCTCGACCGGGGTCTTGCATCACCTGTCCCCACAGACACCAGAGAGTACGTCAACCAATGCCGTCTTTTGACAAGTTCCCTGTGATGGACGAGAGGTCAGGGGTTGATGGATTCTTCAGGAGCTTTGAAAAGATGTGTCGCCAGTATCAGCTCCCGAAACCCAGTGGGCAAAATATCTCACTCCAGGCCTGAGAGGGAAGGCACTGGATGTTTTGCTGACCTGCCTATGGACTGTGATGGGGACTATGCTAAAATCAAGGCGGCCATCATCAAAAGCTACAACCTCACCCCTGACATGTACCAGAAAACGGTTCAGGACTCTGCAGCGTGGCCCCACTGACAGCTATACCGATGTCCTGGGTAGCCTGAGATATGCCTTTAACCAGTGGATCAAGGGTCTGGACATTAATACCTTCGAGGGTCTTGCTGACCTCACCATCCAGGACCAGCTACTTCACATATGCCCCCTGCAGTCAAGCAATTTGTCCTAACGCGACTGCCCAAAACAGCAGAAGAAACTGCAGAGCTTGCTGACCTATATGTGACCAGCAGGGTGCCCGACCACCGCAAACCGAGTCCTAGCTGGAAGAGCCCCAAGCCCAGCATTCCTCCCCTTTTGTTGCCAACCGAATGCCCGCTGGGGCAAACACCCACCACTCTGGAGGGAAACCCGCAACCGCAGATGTCGGCGCTGCTATGTGTGCAACAAGACCGGCCATATCAGCCTCACCTGCCCAGACAAGAAGAAATCCGGGCCGCCGGAAAACCCTCTGGTGTGTACTGCGTGGCCACACAGCCAAGTTCCAATGCTGATAACCTGCAACCTGTTAAAATCGGAGAAAAGGTTACCGTTGGTCTGCGGGATACCGGCGCACAGCTGACCCTCGTGCGTCCCGAGCTGGTGGACCCCCAAGACATCCTTCCCGGAAAGACCATAACTGTGAAAGGGATTGGGGAGTTAGCCCTACTGTCCCCATGGCTCGTGTGTACCTAGACTGGGGTGCAGGGTGCGGCCTGAGAGAAGTGGGGTTGTCAGACTCCATTCCGACTAACGTGCTGCTGGGCACTGACTTGGGCCGCATGACTTCCCAGTATGAACCTGCTTCTACCCCCTCCGACCCTGTCTCGCCCCCTGCCTGTGAACCAGGGACCCTTAGAAGAGGACTTTGGGCAAGGACTGGGAGTAAAACATTGTGTCTTGCCTAATCATGTTTTATCCACAGAGGGAACGCCGGGCAGACACCTGTCTGTCCCCCACCGGCTTCCCATATGAATAATGAGTGTGATGTATTTGCATTAAGAGGTTCCCGTGACGAGGGCACCCCGTACCCTCCATAGCAGTTGTGACTCGACAGCAGAGTGCCCAGAATGCTGCTGAGGAGGATGCGGGGACTTGATTGCACAGGGAGCATCTGGGTGACACAGCTTTCCCACATCCTTTCCCTGAAATTACCTGGGCGGTGCAGCAGGCACCTGCCGCGAACTTGGAGTTCGAGGAGGCCCTGTCTACAGATGCCACTTTGGAAGATCTAAGGGCCTCTGCAGCCAGGCCCCCTGGAGAGTCTGACAAAGTAAAGGTTTACTGGGAACAGGGAAGTTATATAGAGAGACAGTTTCCCCTGACCCCAGCCAATCACAGGTTACTGAGAGGGTGTTGATTGTACCCCAAAAGTACCGGGCTCAGCTACTCAGAGTAGCTCATGAAGTCCCCTGGTCTGGGCATTTTGGGAGTACAGAAAACCAAGGCCAGGCTGGCCTACCGGTTCTATTGGCCTAACATGAGGAACGGACATTGCCAACTACTGTCGTTCCTGTGTTACTTGCCAACGAGTCGGAAAATGTGGGGATGTAAGTAAGGCTCCGCTGATCCCTCTGCCCATCATCGATGAGCCCTTCCAGAGGGTGGCAGTGGATATCATCGGACCCTTGGCCATTCCCAGCTCTTCTGGCAAACGGTTTATACTCACTGTGGTAGATTATGCCACCCGATACCCAGAGGCTGTTGCTTTGTCTTCCATTCGTGCAGACAAAGTGGCAGATGCTCTGTTAGGTATATTTTCTCGTGTAGGTTTCCCACAGGAGATGCTCACTGATCATGGTGGACAATTCATGTCCAACTTGATGCAGTGCTTGTGCAAGAAAATGCAGGTGGAGCATATCGTTGCCAGCCCCTACCATCCGCAAACAAATGGCCTCTGTGAACGCTTTAACGGCACCCTAAAGCAGATGCTTAAGATGTTTGTGGAAACCCAAGGCTGGGACTGGGAATGCTATCTCCGTTACCTGTTGTTCGCATACCGGGAGGTACCCCAGGCATCCACAGGCTTCTCCCCCTTTGAGCTTCTGTATGGGAGACGGGTCCGTGGACCCCTGGATCTCATTCGTGAGGCCTGGGAGGGAGAGACTGGGGGCCGGGATCTCCGTGGTGGATTATGTGTTAAACCTCCGTGAGAAAATGGAGACTCTGGTTGGTCAGGTCCGGGAGAATGTTACCAAGGCCCAGGCCAACCAGAAAAGATGGTATGACCGGCATGCCCGACAGAGAGCTTATGAAATTGGGCAGAAGGTGTGGGCCCTGGTACCCATGCTCCAGAATAAACTCCAGGCAGCCTGGGAAGGGCCATATACCGTTACAAAAAGGGTTAATGAAGTGACCTATGTAGTAGCCTTGGATGATGGGGGAAGAGAGAGAGGACCTTTCATGTCAATATGCTTAAAGCCCACCAGGACAGGGCTACATGGGCCCTGCCAGTGTGTAGCCTACCTGAGAATGGAGAAGAGGACCTCCTGGTTGATCTGCTGGCAGTCAGCAAGGACTGTATATCTATGCAAGCGTTACAAATTAACCCGCAGCTCACGGGGAGCAACAAAGTAAACTTGCAGCAGTCCTTTCTGGGCAGCAGGATCTTTTACCGGGAAACCAGGTAGGACCCACTTGGCAGAGCACCAGGTAGATACCGGCAGTCACCGTCCGATCCGGCAGTCGGCCTACCGGGTTACCCTGGAGGTTCTAGAGAATATGAAGCGAGAGGTGGGGAGATGCTAGACTTAAAGATAATCCAAAAATCCCACAGTGCCTGGGCTGCCCCTGTCGTCCTTGTCCCAAAAAAGGACCGGACAACCCGATTCTGTGTGGATTATCGGAAGCTAAATGCTGTGACGGTCTTTGATGCCTATCCCATGCCCAGGATCGATGAACTGTTAGACAAACTGGCAGCAGCCCAGTTCATAACAGTCATGGATCTGAGTAGAGGATACTGGCAGATACCCCTGACCCCGGAAGCTCGTGAAAGGTCGGCCTTCATCATTCCCTTTGGGCTTTTTGAGTTTTTAGTGATGCCCTTTGGCATGAAAAATGCCCCAGCCACCTTTCAGCGAGTGGTGAATGACTTGCTGGGGGGGTTGGAACATTGTGCGGTGGCTTATCTCGATGACATCGCTATCTTCAGCAACACGTGGGAGGAGCATCTCACCCACCTGTCACAGGTCCTCGAGAAAATCCGCTTCGCAGGGCTGACTATCAAACCTGAAAAGTGCCAGGTGGGCATGACTGAAGTCCACTACCTGGGACACCTGGTCGGTGGAGGCACCATTAAACCTGAGACTGGCAAGGTGGAAGCTATTACTACCTGGCCCACCCCGCAGACCAAGAAGCAAATAATGTCTTTTCTGGGTACTTGCGGGTATTACCGGAAATTTGTGCCGAATTACAGTGCCTTGGCAAAACCCCTGACAGACCTCACTAAGAAAAAACTCCCAAAATGGTCACCTGGACCCCTGACTGTGAGGCGTCTTTCAAGGCCTTGAAACACGCTCTCTCCCACTCTCCTGTTCTTCAGGCCCCTGACTTCACCCGCAGGTTTGTGGTACAAACGGATGCCTCTACCTATGGCCTAGGAGCTGTCCTCAGCCAGGTGGACCTGGCTGGGGAGGAGCACCCGGTTCTGTACCTTAGCCGAAAGTTGCTGCCCGGGAGGTGGCATATGCCACCATCGAGAAGGAGTGTCTTGCCATAGTTTGGGCTCTTAAGAAACTAGAGCCATACCTCTATGGGCGCAACTTTACGGTGATCACAGACCATAACCCCTTGAGCTGGCTGAACCGTGTAGCCGGTGACAACGGAAAACTGCTGCGATGGAGTCTGGCTCTGCAGCAGTACGATTTCACAATCCAGCACAAGAAGGGGAGTGACCATGGGAATGCGGATGGACTGTCCCGGGCTGCTGAACCCACAGTGACAGGTGCCATGGAGAATGACCTGTGAGTCATCCTCCCCGGGCACCTTCTAAAAGGGGGAGGTGTGAGGTATGAGGGATATGGATTATGGTTTTCCATGGCAGCCATGTTTTCTGAATTTACCTCATGTCAACCCCAGGCCTATAAGGTCTCTCCCTACATTCAAAACCAGACCACAGCCATAAACCCCTTAGTTCCTGGCCTCTTACCTAGAGGTGACAACGGTCGGTGGCCTCCAGGACCCTTTATATAAACAGACTCAGGTAGTGAACCACTTGAAAGAGGTTTATTACTTTATGATAGGAGCAGGCTGAGTGCATCCCGGAGGGAGGGGGGCGAGCAGCTCTCCCTGTCACCAGAAGAATCCAAAAATCATATTCTGGTCATAACTCGAATATACCGCTCAATAGAGGTTATTGACCTATGCCATTGTAACAGTCAGGAAATGTCGGTTAGGCTCATATCAAGAACCACCCACTTGTGATAACCCTGGCTCAGGAAATCGGTTCTACTGATTGGGGCCACGTGGACACCCCGTGTTTGGTACCTCTGTGACCCCAACCCTGAAAGCTGAAAAATGAGCCCACAATCATCGGACGGGCGTTCTCCTGTGCCGAGTTATGGGCAGAAATCAATTTCAGACCAGATTTCAGTGGGACTGACAGGTCATAAACCTCACAGCCCACCCCTGTGTCCCGCCTTACAGGTCGGCTTACAGACTGCCTGGACCAGTCCTCATAAATTGGACAGAGCAGATTGTACTGTGTTCCCCATTTTGAGGTCAATCTGATTGAATGAGGATCCGTGTTTCTGTCTCGCCTCAGGACCTGATAGCTGCAGTCTCTGTGTGAGTAACGGAAGCGTCAGTCTTCATTTATCCCTTTTATTTTAAAACTGTTCTCTGTATATATCTGTATGCTTCTGTTTTTTAGTAATATCTTTATGTTTATTAAAACCTTTTCTTAACCCAGCACGGGCAATATTTTTGAGGCAATTAGAGTTCCTAATTTTCAGCTACCTGTTTGCTTTAAATGCCAATCTTTCTCTGAAGGTGACAGTGGATGTCTGATTGTACGTCTGTGACCATAGCTTCTGTGTGAAGTGTGGATAGTGGGGTATCCTCTGTGTACGTGCTGGGACTCTGTGTGCGGTCTCAGTACCGGTTATATCATAGACCGAGGTGTGTGGGGTATCCATCCTCTGTGTACGTGCTGGGACTCTGTGTGCGGTCTCAGTACCAGGTATATAATAGACCGAGGTGTGTGGGGTAATTGATCCCACGGACAAGGTGAGGACAGCAGCCTCTTAGAGGAGAGGTCTGCGTCCGGGTTGTAGGTTTCCCTTGAAGGCCCTGTGTGTGTGGCAGGAGGGATTCTGTGTCCGCCAAGTCCCACCAAGTCTGATCTGGCAGATCGGGTTGGTTAGATCAGATTGGTGGGGGTTTGCTGTGTGAATGAGTGTGTGGGCTGGTAGGTGGGAGAGGAGTTCTTCCAAGCCTAGGCCCCTGTAAAGTTCCTTCATTTCTAAAAAGGAACCGGTCACAATTTGATCTCCTGTGCAATCTGGTGGATTGTAAGAAGCAGGGTGATCAAATTGGATAGTGTGTAGTGTCAGAACTTTTCCCGATTGATTGCTGGCATCTGATCCCGGTCTGATCAGGTGCTGCGGTCTGGGAGCTCGGGGCGAGTTCGTGACACAGGGCAGTAAAAATAGCACACAAGTGACCCCATTTCGGAAAGTAGACACCCCAAGGTATTCGGTGATGGGCATAGTGAGTTCATGGAAGTTTTTATTTTTTGGCACAAGTTTGCGGAAATTGATTTTTTTTTTTTTTTTTTTACAAAGTCTCATATTCCACTAACTTGTGCCAAAAAATAAAATTTTACATGAACTCACCATACCCCTCACGGAATACCTTGGGGTGTCTTCTTCTAATATGGGGTCACTTGTGGTATTTTACTGCCCTGGCATTTAGGGGCCCCTAAACGTCAGAAGCAGTGTGGAATCCAAATGCGTAAAAAATTTCCTGTGAAATCCTATAAGGTACTCATTGGATTTAGGGCCCTTTGCACATCTTGGCTGCAAAAAGTGGCACACATGTGGTATCGCCGTACTCAGGAGAAGTAGGGCAATGTGTTTTGGGGCGTATTTTTACCTATACCCCTACTGGGTGTGAAAAATATCTCTGTAAATTACAACTTTGTATAATTTTTTTTAAAAAGTTGTCATTTACAGAGATATTTCACACCCAATATGGTATATGTAAGTACACCCCAAAACACATTGCCTACCTCTCTGAGTACAGAGATACCACATGTGTGCCACTTTGCAGCCAAGTCAATCGGCCCTAAATCCAATGAGTACCTTTTAGGACGGTATTTTTACGCATTTTTCTTCTCACGCTTCAGGGCCCCTAAAATGCCAGGGCAGTATAAATACCCCACATGTGACCCCATTTTGGAAAGAAGACACCCCAAGGTATTCTGTGAGGGGTATGGCGAGTTCATAGAAGATTTTTTTGCACAAGTTAGCGGAATTTGATTTTTTTGTTTTTTTCACAAAGTCTCCCTTTCCGCTAACTTGTGACAAAAGTTCAATCTTTCATGGACTCAATATGCCCCTCAGCGAATACCTGGGGTGTCTTCTTTCCGAAATGAGGTCACATGTGAGTGTTTGTACTGCCCTGGCATTTGAGTCTCACTAATCATTACACGTATGGCCAGCATTAGGAGTTTCTGCTATTCTCCTTATATGGAGCATACGGGTAATGAGATTTTTCCGTTCAGCCTCTGCGCTGAAAGAAAAAATGAACGGCACAGATTTCCTCATTCGCATCGATCGATGTGGATGAAAAAATCTCTGCCAAAAAATATGCAAGAAAAAAAGAGGGGCCTGGCGATTGCCAGGACATAGAGCTCCGCCCAAACATCCATACCCACTCAGCTCCTATGTCCTGGCAAGCGTGATTTCTCCATTCACATCGATCAATCCATCGGTGTGGAGGAAGACATCTTTGCCAGATTTTTGATACAAAGTGTTTGCCAAAGCATATGAACTCCAACACCTCTCCTCAGCTCACATGCCAGGGCAAGCGTACCTGTCCTGCAGAGGAGAAATCTCGTCTTGCAGCGCCGCATACACTGACTTCACGTGTCTTCTGATAGCAGCAATGCTTCTCTCAGAATGCACATCAGTGCTGCGGCGTTTTCGTCGGTTGGTCCGTTGGTCTGTTGGTATACCTGGAAAATAAAGGGGTGGTTATGGGGGAAGAAGAAAAAACAGGCAGCAGGCACATGACTTGAACGTTGCAAACTTTATAAAACCAGAACATTTTAAAACTTTTATAAAACATGAACATAAAAACCTGAACTAACTCAAGATTTTTCTTTTCTTGCTACCTGTTTAATTTTTTGTTTTTGTTTTCCATGTCACTCTTTATTTTCCTAGCAGAAACCTCTCCTTTCCCATGGGACAATGTGTAAAGTGTAAATCACACAGAGATGGTGCGAAGTACATTATACGCGTTATCCCAAGTGAAAGGAGAGGTTTCTACCGTTTCACACTTCTGCTGTAGCACACCAGCACCATCCCTATGTGTTAGGGTCTCTCAAAACCTAGTGTCCTGAGAGACCCTAGAGCCTGAGTGGAAAAAAAACTACCTGTGTAGTGCTGTCCCTAGGTCCCTAAGTGTACCTGAGTGTGGTACTTCCGGAAACACTCTCAAGGCATAGGGCAGGGTGGTCAGGACAGTCAGGACAGAAATAGCGGGTGTCACGCCTTATTCCACTCCTGCTACAGACACGACATCTTTTCGGGGTGGCGGTTGGGTTGAGGTACCCGGCACAACGCTAGGGAAGTGCCGCTCGTGTAGACGGCTAACTACACTGGTGGATGGGGCCACGGAACCTCCTGGGTACAGGAGGTTCTCGATGATCTCTTCCTGGAATTTGAGGAAGGATCCCGTTCTCCCAGCCTTACTGTAGAGAATGTAACTGTTATATAGAGCCATTTGAATCAAATATACAGACACCTTCTTATACCAGCGTCTGGTCTTTCGGGAAACCAAATAAGGGGCCAACATCTGGTCGTTGAAGTCCACCCCTCCCATGTGGAGGTTATAGTCGTGGACCGAGAGGGGCTTTTCAACGACACTGGTTGCCCGTTCAATTTGGACTGTCGTGTCTGCGTGAATGGAGGAGAGCATGTAAGCGTCACGCTTGTCTCTCCATTTCACCGCGAGCAGTTCTTCGTTACACAGTGCAGCCCTCTGCCCCCTTGTAAGTCTGGTGGTAATGAGCCGTTGGGGAAGCCCGGCGACTAGGTCGCACGGTGCCGCAGCAGCCAATCTGTTCTAGGAACAAATGCCTGAAGAGGGCCACACTTGTGTAAAAGTTGTCCACGTAAAGATGGTACCCCTTGCCGAATAAGGGTGACACCAAGTCCCAGACTATCTTCCCACTGCTCCCCAGGTAGTCAGGGCAACCGACCGGCTCCAGGGTCTGATCTTTTCCCTCATAGATCCGAAATTTGTGCGTATAGCCTGTGGCCCTTTCACAGAGCTTATACAATTTGACCCCATACCGGGCGCGCTTGCTTGGGATGTACTGCTTGAAGCCAAGGCGCCCGGTAAAATGTATTAGGGACTCGTCTACGCAGATGTTTTGTGCAGGGGTATACAAATCTGCAAATTTCTGGTTGAAATGGTCTATGAGGGCCGAATTTTATGGAGCCGGTCAAAAGCTGGGTGGCCTCTGGGGCGGGAGGTGGTGTTGTCGCTAAAGTGCAGGAAGCGCAGGATGGTCTCAAAACGTGTCCTGGACATGGCAGCAGAGTACATGGGCATGTGATGAATTGGGTTCGTGGACCAATATGACCGCAATTCATGTTTTTGGTAATGCCCATGCTGAGAGAAGGCCCAGAAAAGTTCTAAGTTCGGAAACTTGGACTGGTTTCCACCGGAAGGCTGGGCATAGAAGCTTCCGGGTTGTCGGCGATAAATTGAGTGGCATATCTGTTTGTTTCTGCCACGACTAGGTCATAGAGCTCCGCAGTGAAAAACAGCTCAAAAAACCCCAGCGCCGATCCTATCTGAGCTGTTTCCACCCGAACTCCTGACTGGGCGGTGAAAGGGGAACTACTGGTGCGGCTGAAGTTGGGGGCTGCCAATCAGGATTTGCCAGCACCTCAGGGACTCTAGGGGCTCTACGGGCCTGTCTGCGCGGTGGCTGCGGCGGGAAACTACTGCACGTGCCACCGTACCAGCTTCTACTGCCCTTCTGGTGCTCGCCACTTCACCATGTTCTACGGCAGTGCTGGTAGAAGGTCCAGGACGGGCTGCGCTGCTGGTGTATGCCTCACCACGTAATCCGGCAGCGCCAGCCCCCTCTGCTGCCCTTGAAGCGGATCCTGCGCAGCCTGCGGTCTAGCAACACGGGGCCGGGTGCGCCTGCTTCTATCAGGGACCTCCACCTCCTCGTCAGAACTTTGAGTCAGAGAGCCACTGCTCTCTACAGGTTCGTATTCTGACCCGCTAGATTCGTCAGATGAGGGTTCCCATTCCTCATCCGACTGGGTCAGAATCCTGTAGGCCTCTTCAGAGGAATACCCCTTGTTTGACATTTGGCCGTCTAAATTTAGGGGTATTCCCTGAGACTACCCAAGAAAAAAGCAAGCCTGTCTTACCAATGGGAGGTAGCGAAGTATAGAAGCCGCTGCGATTGATAAAAAGATCAAAACTGATTTTTATCGCCGCAGCGCTGTGAAGGATTGTGCAGTGATTACAAAAAAAAAATTTTTTGTCACTGCGGCGGGGCGAGGCGTGGGTGAACGCAGGTGTGGGCGACCGATCAGGTCTGATCGGGCAAACACTGCGTTTGGGGTGGAGGGCGAACTAAAGTGACACTAGTACTATTATAGATCTGACCGTGATCAGTTCTGATCACTTACAGATACTATAAAAGTAAAAACGCTGATTAGCTCTACGCTAATCAGCGAACCAGTGACTGCGGTGCGGTGGGCTGGGCGCTAACGCTAACTACCTACCAAAGGGGCCTAAACTAAGCTAAGCCTAACAGTCAATCCAAGTGAAAAAAAAAAAGTGACAGTTTACACTGATCACTTTTTTCCCTTTCACTAGATGATTGACAGGTGCTGAAAGGGGTGATCAAGGGGTTAATTTGGGTGATGGGGGGCTGATCAGGGGCTAGTGTGTGGTGATTGTGTGTACTCACAGTAAGGTGTGCTCTCTCCTGGCTCCAACCGACGAAAAGGACCCAGGAGAGAGCACAGAAGCCATTTAATCCATCATATTTACAAATATGATGGGTTAAATGGCTTCTCATTCGTTTTTTTAAAAGTCATCAGCCCGCCAGCGCTGCCGATTGGCTGGCAGGCTGATGACTAACTCCTCCTGCGCCTTTTGCCATGCGCGATGTGCGCATGCGCGGGCGCATCTATGCGAAATCTCGCGTCTCGCGAGATCACGCGTAGATGCGTCCGATCAGAAGAGCCCGGCCGCCGCGAGAACGCGATCCTGCGTGCGGCGGTCCGGGAGAGGTTAAAAAATCCTTGCTTCCATTTCTGGGGTACATAATATCTGAGACTGGCCTGCAGATGGATCCTGAAAAGCTGTCAGCGATTTTGAAGTGGCCTCGTCCTTCTTTTTTTAAAGGCAATTCAACGTTTCCTGGGGTTCGCCTACTACTACCACCAGTTTGTGCCGCACTTCTCTTCTTTGTCAGCTACCATCTTAGCCTTGACACGCAAAGAGGAGAATCCCAAAAGTTGGACTGCTGAGGCTGAGTCAGCCTTTCAAGCCTTGAAGCAGGCCTTCTCTACGGTTCCAGTACTCCATCGTCCTGATGCCAGTAAGCAATTTTTTCTGGAGGTGGATGCATCATCTATTGGCGCTGGGTCGGTGCTTTCACAAAAGTCTCCCTCAGGTAAGATGACAACCTGTGACTTCTTCTCCAGGGCCTTCTCCGTTCCTGAGCACAAGTGCTCGATTGGGGACAGTTGTTGGCCATCATGATGACATTGGAGGAATTGCGGAATACCTTCTGGAGGGAGCCAGTCATCCTGTGGTGATCTATATCGACCACAAGAGCCTCACCTATCTGCAGTCTGCACAGAGACTTAATCCTTGACAAGCTAGATGATCTCTGTTCTTTGCCCATTTTTATTTTGTTCTTTACTTTCGTGCTGCAGACAAGAACTTCAAAGCAGATACTCTCTCGAGATCCTTTGATTCTACCGACCAGGAGGAGGAGCCCCAACATATCATCGATCCCGCTAAAATCTCTGCCTGCCCTGTCAAGCTATCCGAGATTCCTTCTGGAAAAACCATTGTTGCAGAGTCTCTCAGAAAGCAGGTCTTACTATGGGGCCATTTATCTAAAGTGGCAGGTCATGCCGGTCAGCGAAAGACCTTCAGATTAATGGCACAACGGGACTGATGGCCATCCATGTGACATCCAAGTATTTATCGCTGCTTGTCCGTCCTGTGTGCAAAATAAGACTTCCAAACAACGTTCAGCTGGCCTTCTGCTTCCTTTTCCTGTTCCTGAGGCTCCCTGGGAACAAATAGCCATGGACTTTAGTACAGATCTACCCACTTCCTCCGGTTGTTCTGTGATTAGGGTAGTGGTAGACCGCATCTCTAAAATGGTGCATTTCGTTCCTTTGCCTGGACTCCCTTCTGTTCCCCAACTAACCAAGAGATTTATTGAACATATTTTCCGTCTCCATGGCTGCCCACCCCATATTGTGTTCGATAGAGGCGTATAGTTTATGTCAAAACTCTGGAGCGCTCTCTGCAAGTTACTGAATGTATCCCTGGACTTCTCTTCAGCGTATCATCCACAGTCCAACGGTCAAGTAAAGTGTGTCAACCAAATTCTTACAAGCTTTTCACGCCACTTCACTAATATTCATCACGATAACTGGGTTGAACTATTGCCCTGGGCTGAATTTTCGTACAACAATCATGTCAGCGAGTCTTCCCAGAAATTACCATTTTTTGTTGTTTATGGTCAACAACCTAATATCCTACTCCCGGTATCTTCTACTTCTGGTATCCCTGCTGCAGACGCAACTTAGAGAGAGTTCTCTAAAATCTGGGAAGAGACTAGGGGAGCTCTGAAAGAGCCTTCTGTGCGCATGAAGGAGGTTGCTGATAAAAGACATAGAGATTCTCCTGAGTTCCGTCCTGGTGATAAGGTGTGGCTTGCCTCCAAATACATCAGGCTCAAAATACCCTCTTACAAATTGGGTCCACACTTCATTGGTCCATTTGAGATTCTTGAGCAAATTAATTATGTTTCTTACCAGTGTAAGCTGCTGGCCCCCGGGTACCAAAGTCCACATCTCCCTGCTGAAACCTGTCATCCTGAATAGTTTTGTCAAAAAACCTGTCTCAGCTGCTGTTGAGGTCAGTGATTGAAAACGTCTATGAGGTAAAAGCTATTCTGGGATGAAGAAGAGTAGAGGTAAAACCTTGTTTCTTGTGGATTAGAAGTGGTTTGGTCCTGAGGAAAGATCTTGGGAACCTAGACAAAACATCAATGCCCCTCTTCTGAATTTTTTTTGTCTAGGGTCAGGCCTGAGGAGAAGGAGTGTAAGGGGGGGACGGGGGGATTACTGTTAGTCCAGCGGTCCGTGCCGGCACTGCTGTTCCTACCCCTGGGCATGGGCACTTGGCTGCCACTTTCCCTCCTGCTGCCATGTGCCGTGCTGTCAAGTGCGGGCAGCAGGTAGCTTAACTGTTGCATCTGTGCTCCATGCCAGAGTTTACTTCCTGCTGGAGACCTGAACAGTTTGTTAGGGCTTGCATGGGTGTGTCTCATCACTTGTGAGGCAGCACGTACACACCCTCTGTCTTACCAGCCTATGGCTGGATTGCGGGAAGTATTTCAAGGCTGTTCCCAGGAAGATGCCTGAGCAACTCAACTCAAGGTCACTAGCTTGTCTAGTTCCTGGTGTGAAGGTGTTTTTGAAGTTCTGCTTTGCTGTGTACCGGACCCTGCTTTGGAATTATCATATTTTGCTTGTTTGCCGCCTGCCCCTGACCTTGGACTTCGTTTATAGACCTTGCTTGATAGCTGCCTGCCCTGACCTCGGACTTCCTGACCACATCCTTCCCCACGGTGCTTGCACCGATATCTCTGCCACTGACTCAGGGACTGCTCTGGAGTGGCAAAGGGCAACTACCCTAATGGCCCAAGCCTATCCTAACCATCATAGGCTCTAGTGAAGACCAAGTAGTTGCTTAGTCACGCCCCTCCAGAGTATAGCCAGTCAGTGGCACAGTGGGTCAACACCCGCTTACATAACAGCCACCAAAGGGAAGTAGCTTGTAGAGCACCCAGACTCCATGCTAATTTAATTTACTGAGTGTCAGGAGAGGGATAACAGTCGAAGGCACCCCAATCCAAGGATACCAGAACCAAACAAATGTCCAGTAACCAGACCCAAGCAGAGTTTAGCACAGCAGAGAAAGAGAGAAAGCAGAGTTATCAAATTTGCCTGCCAGTTTATGCCAAAGCCTGCTGGAACCAAGAGAAAGCTTGAATGTAAGAAAATCCTGAATATTGTCTGGAATTAAGTTTATGTAAGTAAAGCTGGTGTTAAAGTTTACCAAGGTCTGGACTTGATATGTATTCTCCATCTCCCACCATTACTCATCCCCTTTATTTGCTTCACAGGCTAAGCCTGGGGTCCCACTCTATCCAGGTAGGAGCACTGTAACACATATAGGCTGCACCACACCACTTGGCATTCCACTAAACCTGGGATGTGATAGGGCCCTGGGGGCGGCCCGTTGTAGTTCCATACCTGAATGATTGGTCTTCATTGGACTGCTGGCAGCTAAGAGTTTTAGGCATCATGTGCATTTATGCCCTCTACAGTATATAGAGAAGAGATCCTGAGCCTGTGGAAACAGAGGAGTTGAACAGTACGTGCACCCTGTCATTTCGAGCTTGTCGATCCTTCAGATGGTAGAAACATCTCAGAGAAGATTGTTCCATTTCCCAGCCGATCTGGATTCTGTTGACTACTAATGACTCTAATCTTGGTTGAGAATTGCAATTGGAGGGGCATACAGTTAGTGGGCTCATGGAGTCTTTTGGAAGGTCTCTCCTAAAATCTTAAAGAATGTAATGCTATAAAACTTCCTGAAGATTCTGACTCACCCCATAGACTTGGGGGGAAAGTCCGTGTAAGAGCCAACTTTACAAGCAGGTTAGCACCAGATCTGAACCCCTTCTTAAGAAAGTGGGAGGGATCATGACATCGACAGGATTAAACCTGACCCATCTGTCTGCTGTACTTATTTGAGGCACCCTCAACATTGTTGCTGACCAACAAAGTCAAGGTCTAGCAGTTTCAGTACAATGGTTTCTGAATCCAGAGATTTTTAATCAAATTGCCAAGATGTGGGAAGTATCAGAGATTTACTTCAAGGCAATCAGCTTATGTGGCACAATGGAAATATTACTTTTGCTTTATCAGAAGGACAATCCATTGGCAGTGAATACCCTGCCTATTCCTTGGAAGTTCAGGCTGGCCTACATTTTCCCTCCAATTTTCATGGTACCAAGGGTATTGATAAAAATGCCATGGTAACGCTATCATACTGTTCAGGGTAAGAAGTCATCGTCCCCAACTAATGCAGATGAGTCAAGGGTGTTACTGAGACTTTCCCCAGTGCAGTCCCTGGGTGTCAGAAGAGACTGCTGTGTGGTTAAGTTCCACCACACAAGAGGGCCCTCCCTATGAGTATACTTCTTGTTAATTCCCCATTATTATTCTGCTGGTTATGACATAAGGGAAGCATGTATTTCTATTGTTAATCTGTTTTCCCTTAGTCCTAACAGCAGCAGAAGAATCCTGCCCTAACTTTTAAAATCAATGCCCTTTTGAAATCCGTCCCTATAACATTAGATAGGGAGCAGAGTAGAATCTAACACAGGATATCTCAGATATCAGGATAATAGTGAAATTAACTGACCCGAAATATCGTTTTCCTCGAGTCCAAGGCAGCATCAAGGGTTGATTTATTCTTCCTCTGCATAAAGACAGAACATACAGAAGCAGTATGAAAATGGTTAACAAAACAAACAATTAACCAGAGTATATAACCCTACCCCCAGTACCACACACTAGTAAAAAAAGAAAAATGAACTACAACTCATCATCATGGGGAAGGGCAGAAGAAGACATACTATGGATCATGAAAGCTTTTGCGGAAACCCAGGAAGCAGCTTGAAAGATAAACTGAAAAGGTACTTCCACCAATCCTGCCCACGAAGTAGCCGTAAACCTACTGTAGTCCTATGTGCATGAATATCACCTGGTACAGGGATGCTCTCCAATTCTTCTTCAAGCCACCACTTCCAGTCTTTTTTTTCTTTTTAGATAGGAAGATTCTGAAATGAATAGCCAGAAAGCTCAAATCTTTGTCCCAGACAGTCAAAATGTTTTGCTGCTGAGATCTCATGTGAGGTTTGGCCCACAGTTGAGGAGACCTAGAATTCTCATTGCATGTCGAATTGTACAGGCTCAAGAAATGACTGTCCTCCTGTAGAATGGTAAATATCCTGTCTTTACAGCAAGAAAGTTAGACAACCCACCACCTACAAGAGGAGATTTGGTGTCAAATATTCTCTTCTTCTTTAGGCTTCTTCTTGAAGGCAAACAAGGATCCCTTCTTGCATTTGTAAGACCTGTTTGTTAAAATAGTTACGTTTTTACTTGAACTTAAGCAATCTTCTGTTCTGACACTTGCAACTTGGTTTTAAAAAAAAGACAAAAGGCAGCCCATTTGCCCTTAATGAGAGATTCTAAAATGAGGAATAAACAAAAATGAAGGCTGGTAGGGTAAGGTACAAAGATGGTTCTTGGAATGTATAATGCTGGACAAATGTGTAATCCACTAACACCCTCTAAGTGATTTACAAAATGGAAAAGTCTTAGAGGCAAATTTAAGAAGTCTAAAGTGATATTACGTTTTTTTTTTTCTCTAGGAACCCCATATGGCTTAACATGCATAGAGCTACAGCAACAAGCACTGTAGAAAAAGTCACTTTGGCAGAAGCTTAGGCAGAAGTGTAAAAGTTTTGAGAAGACAGCCTGCCTTCCTTTTCATAGGATCTGAAAGCAGGGCAAACTCTTCAGAAGGGAAAATTTATTTTTTTGGATCATTTTACATCTGCCTGATCGACTTTGTGGGCAGATTCCCAAGAAGAGTAGGATCCAATTATAAGCAGACTTAAATCTGGAGCTTATGTTGATTTTCTTGACTAGTCTTTCCCCGAACTTTTGTAACCAGTCTGAGAGAAGAGTTTGACTAGGAAGAACTTTAGTTTTATTACTTAAGAAAAAGAAAATACGCCTTCTCTCAGGTCCCAGACAGACTTGTGCTTCCTGCCTGCAGCCTCTTGTGTACTAGGGTGCACGCTCTCATCAGCTTCTTAAAGGGCCACTGTGCACCCCGTTACTCCCAGCTGATGACAACCTTCCCAACGGTATTTAGGGCACCTACATGCATAGCTGCCTAAGCAATAGGTGTTTGTAGTGTGCTAGTCCCTGATGAGTTGTATTGTACTGATTGTTTGCCTGTGCACCAACCTCTACCATTAACAGGATATGACCTTTTGTGGCTGACATCGGTCTGATCACTTGTATTGGCCCTGTACTGTCTTCCCTGACCTTTGACTGTTTATTGGATTGTACGAACTCTGCCTGGTGTGACCTTGGCTAGATCCTTATTACAGTTTTGCTTGATCCCTTCGTGCACCATACCAGTGTCTCCTGATCTGCAGCCACTGAACAGAGACTAGCCCAAGAGGTAGCAGCCTAGAGTCCAGATCCCTGTATGGGGTTAAAGGGTGAAGAGTAACCCCAAGCCAAATCTGTTAGCGGAGCAGCGGTTCCACATCCACTTTTGTAACGTTAAAGGGGTTAACTATAAGATCTATAATGTCCCCCCTCTCCCCCCATATGCCCAGGCCCCTCACAGACTTTGTACTTGCCTCGCTCCCCGGCACCCGCGTCACTTCTGCTGCCGGCACGTCCACTGCAGCATCTCCCCGTCGGGCGGATGAAAATGATCTGGCATTGAGGGGCAGCCAATAGGAGGCTGCAACAGGAACGAGCCTCCCTAGCATCACCCGCAGAAGTGACACGGGTGCCAGGGAGTGAGGTAAGTACAACCTGCATATGGGGGGGCATTATAGATCTTGAATAATACCTTTAAGATTCCACAGCCTTAAATGGGTATGGGTAATCATCATTTCTCAGAAAATTGTCCTCTGCAGTGTCCTCATCAGACTCGCTAGACAGGATTTGGCCCTTGTATAGGACATCAGATGAGGAAGAGGAGTCAGACGACACTTGAACATGCTTGTCACGAAACTTTTTAGTCTTGTTTTCTATGCTTATTTTCAGTAAAAATGTCAGCAAACTGTTCCTTCAAACAGGAGAGAAAATTCTGCTTGAAGGGAAGAATCATCCTAATTTCTGCATACAATAAACGAATCAGGCAGAGGTTTCTTGCAAGTCTTACACATGTTGTGCTTAGTTTTCCTAAGCATTTTTCCCAATCTGTTTGTTGAGCTGGACATCGGAGATACACTATAAATAAGGCCAATTGAAAAGCAGTAAAAGAGATGCACAGGAGCAGAAAAAAAAGAGGCAGCAAGGAACACAAGCTACCTCTAGCTACAGAGGGTTCAGCTACCCGGCAGAGCTTGTCCTTCCCCTCAACATCCTGCTGTATTAAGCTAAAAAATCTTATGACAAGCCCCTGGTACTTACCAGAGCGGAATTTCTAGCAGTGCTCCACAGTGTCCATCTTGGGACATCAGATAGGTATAGGATCGAGATAGGGATTTGAGTTGGAGGGATGAAGAGACTGGAGAAGCACTCTGCAATGAAGCCAGAGCAGAACAGCATACATCAACAAGGGAAGGAATAGAAGCCACCTTCTGTATGCAGTCGGGTGATGATAACACAGCCATATCGGAACATCTACAGTACAGTGAAATGGAGTTGCTGAGGGACAGAGACGACCATCTAAATACATCTAAAAATTGAAGAGGACATGTCCCACAAAAAAGTAAAGAGTAAGAAAACAAACCGTCTATCCAAAAGCGACCCTCATCTAAGGGGAGGTAACAATTGTAATTAATGATCTAATTATTCTACTGCTGCGTCATTGTTCCCTTCTATCCAATCAGATGAGGGTCAGAATAAACCCGGTGTGTGCTGCTGAAGGACGATCGATTAAGAAAATATAGACTCCTATAGACCAGCCCTGGTGTGCGAGCGGTTATAAACTCAACAGCAGATTGGCCAGGACTTGGATCTCCACTGATCAGATACTGATGATTAGATATTGGTCATTATTAGATCCTGGTAAAGTCATTTAACCCTTTCATTTTTCTGGCACAAGATTGACAAAAAAAAAATTACATTTGGTACATCTTACTCTAGCTCACCATCTCTTGGCCCTGATGGTTGAGGTATTATTTACAACAATATCCAATGCACAGGCTCGATACTGGATTCCAATGAAACTGGCTTACATTGAACTGCTACCTAAAGGCGGAAAAATTCCCAGTGATGCCAATCAGCTGATATTTCTGACCAAAACATGCAGCTATTGTTCTCAAGCTGCTCTAAAAGTACAACTCCCAGATTCCTATCACTTTTATGGGAGTTACAGGTACAGGCAAGTGAGTGTGTATGATGGGAGTTGTAGTCTCTCAGCAGCTGGAATGCTGAAAGTTGTTGGTCCCTATGCTAGCTAATACACCGTGTTCCCTGCCTCTTAACCACTTCCCGACGCATACCATACATAAGACACAACAAAAACCGGTCACCATGTATAATGATACAGTGATCAGGATAAGATGCAGGACAGCCGGCCATCTTAGTTGCACAAGTTGGGTACAAAATATTGGATACTGAAATGGCATTACCGTAAAGAGTCCACAGTCTCACTGCTCTTACAGTATAGAGTCCATAGTCTCACTGCTCTTACAGTAAGGAGTCCATAGTCTTACTGCTCTTACCGTAAAGAATCCTCTTCTATGTGTACAAACCTTCTTTCCTCCAGATGCAGAGGATGTCCCCTCGTCACAGTCACAGTCCTGGGGATAAATAGATGATGGGAGTGATCTCTGTACTGACCCCTGATATATTTATACATAGTAATTAGATCTCCCCTCAGTCGTCTTTTTTTCTAAAGTAAATAACCCTAATTTTGGTAATCTTTCAGGGTACTGTATTTGCCTTCAGTTATTACTTTAGTTGCCCTACTCTGAACATTCCCCAGCTATGCTATGTCTGCTTTGTTCACAGGAGCCCAGAAGTGTTCTCATCACGGGCATTTATGCCCCTTTTGATGCAACCCATTATCTTATTGTCCTTGGCAGCAGCTGCCTGACACTGGTTTTTACAGCTTAGTTTGCTGTTTACTAAAGTTCCTAGGTCCTTTTCCATGTCAGTGTTACCCAGTGTTTTACCATTTAGTATGTACGGGTGACTTGCATTATTCCTTCCCATGTGCATAACCTTACATTTGTCAGTGTTAAACCTCATCTGCCACTTCTCTGCCCAAGCCTCCAATCTATCCAGATTTATCAGTAGCAGTCTACTGTCCTCTGTAGTATATATACAGTATACTGTCCTCTGTAGTATATATATACAGTATACTGTACTCTGTAGTGTATATAGAGTATACTGTTCACTGTAGTGTGTGTGTATATATATATATATATATATCAGAAAAATGGCGGCACCGGAAATTCACAGAGGTCGGGTGCTATGTCCAAGGGCTACTGGCTCAAAGCCCATATATAGAAAAAGGAAAAACGGACAGCACTCCAAAGTACAAACCGTGAAAAAGTTTATTCACCCATGTGGTAAATACAATGCGACGTTTCGGCTCAACTATAGAGCCTGTCTCAAGCTGAATACATGCATGCAAAGTGCAACAATAAATAGGGTGGCCAATTAAGGCAACACAAGTGATGCATAATTAACACTGATTACAAATGTGAATAGATACAAAAAAGACATTGCATATATGATAATACAAGCCAAAAAAGTGCATATTTCAATAAAGTGCCATAGTGCCAATAAATGTGTAAATAAAAACACAATTTCATATGTACATATAATACCGATGTGTATAAAGGGGCGTGCTGTAGTGACATAAAAACAAGCGCCATGGAACTATTGCAATCACGTACATACCAAACAACCAGAGCATGGTGGGGTAGCGGGGTTGACATCGCACACCTTGATGACGTATCTCCAGGAAAAGCACATCGCTCAAAAATCGCGATAGATGCGAGGAGAATAGATCTAAATGTGCGCATGCGTGGTATAGCAAGCACCACTCTGGGGCCATCTTGAGAAGGGGCAACATGCCAGTCATTGTCCGGGAAGCTGCTGATTCGGCAGAGACAGAGTAGTGGCTTGTCACGGCCACAAAACTTCATCTCACCTCTCCATTACGTGTCACACGGCCTGCCACGGAACACCGCAGCGTGCCAAGTGTACTTTTGGGAGTATCCGAACCCATATAGCATCGGCACATAGGGGTCTCCTATTATGGCAAACATGCCCCCATTATAAAGTGGACACCCGAGGATGCTATAAAGTAACACTGTTTCAAAGATGCAGTCTGCATGTCGCAAATAAAATTAAAAACATAAGAAAAAATATGTACATATATAAATAAATAAAGTGGCGATGTCATGACCAGTTATCCCATTGATCACAAATGTATGCTGTTGGATATGTGTGATGCTTGTTCCTCATATAGGCGCTGTAGAGCTCGAGCTCTGTAAAACAAGAAAAATATATATCAATATTAGTATCAAAGATAATAGACACATGTACAGCAGGAATAACAGAGGCAAAAACTTGATTCAAAGAAGGTGAGCCCTTATCTATGAACACCAACTCGGATTATAGTCCACATTCAATCCATGTGGTCTTAAACTCTTTAGAGTAAATATCCAGTAGAGCTCTCTTTTTTCAATAAGAGATCTGTGCCTCCCTGCGTGGTGTTGGAATGTGGTCAATGATGCAACACCTGAGGTCACGTTCTGTATGGTCAGCCCTGGTAAAATGCTTGGAGACTGGTAAATCCTGTCGTTGCTGTCTGATGGAGAGTCTATGATTATTCAGACGAGTCTTTAGGTCTGTAGAGGTCTCCCCAACATACAGCAACCGGCAGGAACACGTCAACACATAAACAACATAATTGGAATTACATGTTAAATAATGTTCAATAGGGAAAGACGAACCTGACATTGGATGGACAAAATGTTGTCCTTTGATAATATACTTGCAATTTACGCAATTTAAACAAGGGTAAGAACCCTTGCTGCGGCGACCAAGCCAGCTTTGTGTTTCTGTTGTACATGGACCAGCATCGGCTCGAACCAGCTGATCCGTAGATTCCTCGCACGCCGATATGAAAAAGTGGAGGAGAAGAGAACCCTGGATCTCCCTCAGACTACTCAAAATACCCCAATGTCGTGGAGAATAGATTTAATCATCCCACTATGTTCGTTGTATGTAGAGGTAAAGGGTATACGTGGTTTTTAGCAACCGCTGCCTTCCCACTCAAAATAGTCTCCCTGTCAATCATGGTAATTTTATCTCTATGGGATTGCAGTAGATGATGGGGTAACCCTATCAGTGAATTTGAGCACCATGTTGTCAATGTGTGTTCAAGAATGTTCTCATCCGAAATAACACGTTTAGCACGCAAAAATTGCGAATACGGCAAATGTTTGACCATATGCCTAGGGTGACTGCTGTTGAAGTGCAGAAAGGTGTTTTTGTCCGTGGGTTTTGTAAATAAGGTAGTGGATAATTTACCGTCCTGCAATGCAACAGTAGTGTCCAAAAATTGTAATTCAGCAGAGGAATAAACCAAAGAAAACTGTAGGTCACTGTTCACACTGTTCAAAAAAGACTGAAAGTCAAGTAGTTGGGAAGCAGTACCGGTCCAAATAAGGTTCTTCCTTATTTGGACCGGTACTGCTTCCCAACTACTTGACTTTCAGTCTTTTGAACAGTGTAACAGTGACCTACAGTTTTCTTTGGTTTATTCCTCTGCTGAATTACAGTTCTGGACACTACTGTTGCATTGCAGGGCGGTAAATTATCCACTACCTTATTTACAAAACCCACGGACAAAACACCTTTCTGCACTTCAGCAGCAGTCACCCTAGGCATATGGTCAAACATTTGCCGTATTCGCAACTTTATGCTAACGTGTTATTTCGGATGAGAACATTCTTGAACACACATTGGACAACATGGTGCTCAAATTCACTGATAGGGGTTACCCCCATCATCGCCTGCAATCCCATAGAGATAAAATTACCATGATTGACAGGGAGACTATTTTGAGTGGGAAGGCAGCGGTTGCTAAAAAACCACGTATACCCTTTACCTCTACATACAACGAACATAGTGGGATGATTAAATCTATTCTCCGCCGACATTGGGGTATTTTGAGTAGTCTGAGGGAGATCCAAGGGTTCTCTTCTCCTCCACTTTTTTCATATCGGCGTGCGAGGAATCTACGGGATCAGCTGGTTCGAGCCGATGTTGGTCCATGTACAACAGAAACACAAAGCTGGCTTGGTCGCCGCAGCAAGGGTTCTTACCCTTGTTTAAATTGCGTAAATTGCAAGTATATTATCAAAGGACAACATTTTGTCCATCCAATGTCAGGTTCGTCTTTCCCTATTGAACATTATTTAACATGTAATTCCAATTATGTTGTTTATGTGTTGACGTGTCCCTGCCGGTTGCTGTATGTTGGGGAGACCTCTACAGACCTAAAGACTCGTCTGAATAATCATAGACTCTCCATCAGACAGCAACGACAGGATTTACCAGTCTCCAAGCATTTTACCAGGGCTGACCATACAGAACGTGACCTCAGGTGTTGCATCATTGACCACATTCCAACACCACGCAGGGAGGCAATAGATCTCTCTTATTGAAAAAAGAGAGCTCTACTGATATTTACTCTAAAGAGTTTAAGACCACATGGATTGAATGTGGACTATAATCCGAGTTGGTGTTCATAGATAAGGGCTCACCTTCTTTGAATCAAGTTTTTGCCTCTGTTATTCCTGCTGTACATGTGTCTATTATCTTTTGATACTAATATTGGATATATATTTTTCTTGTTTTACAGAGCTCGAGCTCTACAGCGCCTATATGAGGAACAAGCATCACACATATCCAACAGCATACATTTGTGATCAATGGGATAACTGGTCATGACATCGCCACTTTATTTATTTATATATGTACATATTTTTTCTTATGTTTTTAATTTTATTTGCGACATGCAGACTGCATCTTTTGAAACAGTGTTACTTTATAGCATCCTCGGGTGTCCACTTTATAATGGGGGCATGTTTGCCATAATAGGAGACCCCTATGTGCCGATGCTATATGGGTTCGGATACTCCCAAAAGTACACTTGGCACGCTGCGGTGTTCCGTGGCAGGCCGTGTGACACGTAATGGAGAGGTGAGATGAAGATTTGTGGCCGTGACAAGCCACTACTCTGTCTCTGCCGAATCAGCAGCTTCCCGGACAATGACTGGCATGTTGCCCCTTCTCAAGATGGCCCCAGAGTGGTGCTTGCTATACCACGCATGCGCACATTTAGATCTATTCTCCTCGCATCTATCGCGATTTTTGAGCGATGTGCTTTCCTGGAGATACGTCATCAAGGTGTGCGATGTCAACCCCGCTACCCCACCATGCTCTGGTTGTTTGGTATGTACGTGATTGCAATAGTTCCATGGCGCTTTGTTTTTATGTCACTACAGCACGCCCTTTATACACATCGGTATTATATGTACATATGAAATTGTGTTTTTTATTTACACATTTATTGGCACTATGGCACTTTATTGAAATATGCACTTTTTTGGCTTGTATTATCATATATGCAATGTCTTTTTTGTATCTATTCACATTTGTAATCAGTGTTAATTATGCATCACTTGTGTTGCCTTAATTGGCCACCCTATTTATTGTTGCACTTTGCATGCATGTATTCAGCTTGAGACAGGCTCTATAGTTGAGCCGAAACGTCGCATTGTATTTACCACATGGGTGAATAAACTTTTTCACGGTTTGTACTTTGGAGTGCTGTCCGTTTTTCCTTTTTCTATATATATATATATATATATATAGAGAGAGAGAGAGAGAGAGAGAGTACTCTCCTCTATACTATATATATACACAGTGTAGTGTCCTCTGTAGTATATATATACAGTATACTGTCCTCTGCAATATATATATATATATATATATATATATATATATATATACAGTATAGTCCTCTGTAGTATATATACAGTATACTGTCCTCTTCCGTGTTAATTACTTTACACAGTTTAGTGTCAGCTGCAAAAATTTATATCTTACTGTGCAAGCTTTCTACAAGATCATTGATAAGAATATTGAAGAGGATAGGGCCCAGTACCGATTCCTGAGGTAGTTTACTAGTGACAGTGACCCAATCTGAGTGTGTACCGTTAATTACCACCCTCAGCTTTCTATCACAGAGCCAGTTACTTACATACAGACATTTTCTCCCAGTCCAAGCATCCTCTTATTTTCATGGAGGTACTCCAAGATAACATCTCTTAGAAAATCTTCAAACAGTCTACCCACGACAGATGTTGAACTTACCGGTCTATAGTTTCCCTTTTTGAACATTGGCATCACATTTTCTAAGCACCAATCCTGTGGAACACTCTCTGTCAATATAGAGTCCTTAAATATCAGAAATAAGTGTCTGGCTATAAAATTACTTAATTCTGTTAGGATACGGGGATGTATGCCATCTGGTTCCGGCGATTTGTCTATTTTATTTTTTTTACGACGCTACTGTACTTCTTCCTGGGTCAGACAGGGCACTTTTAATGGGCAATTTACTCTTACATTCTGCATTTCATCTGACAGTTTATTTTCCTCAGTGAATACAGTGGAGAAAAAAATATTTAATAGCTTTGCTTTCTGCAACTCCTCCCTCATCACTCTGCAAGGGGCTGACACCTTCAGATTTATACTTTTTTCCATTTATATAAATGAAGAACATTTTAGGGGTTTTTTTTTTTGTTTTGTTTTTTTTTAAGTATTTTTTATTTCAATCATCTCAAAAAACAAAATTCATAAAACAAAATTACAAAAAGAACCTCCCCATTCCTCCCACCCCCCAATCCTGCAGGGAAGAAGAAAAAAAAAAAATATATAAAAAATAATAAAATTCCTCAACCATCCCAATCTCTCCAAACATTGGCCCATTTCGCATAGGACCCTCTTTGTCTGTGCATGATTCTCTCATAGATTTTCACCTTATCCACTAAACATAGCCAGTTATTGCAGTCTGGAGCAGAGGGGGAAAACCATTCTCTGGCTACAAGAAGCCTGGCTAAAAACATCACTTTAGTCAACAGACGGCCCTTCATGGGCTGGCAATTAACCTCTGATAGGTCTCCTAAAATCCATACCTTAGGAGATAGAGGAATATCTATTTTAAGTCTCCGATTCAAGGTTGTTTGAATCGTTCTCCAATATTTACTCACTATCGGGCAATCCCAGAACAGATGCATATGATCTGCCCCGGGGTCCCCACAGCGAAGGCAGTCAGAGGCAGCTCTAAATCCCCTCTTATGGAGCCATAGAGGTGTCACATATATTTTGTGTATGATATTGAACTGTACAAAAGTGTGATTAAAATTGTGCGAAACCTGACTAAAATTCTCCCCTATATTCTCCCAGTCCGGAGAACCCACCTCTGACAATAAAGCAGACCAGGATCTCTGTCCTGGAGAAAAACATTCCAAAAAAAAACTTTTCATCAAGTGCCTATAACAATGTGATAATTTAACTTTCATACCACCTTTCTTACAAATCAGATTGTGCAAAAATTCCGGGGTGTCTACCTCAAGTGAATAACTATCGACAATATTAAGAAGTGCTGACCTCAATTGAAAATACGCATACCAAGCCACCTCACCTAAGTTTAAATTCTGTTTTAGCTCCATAAGAGACAGGACATGCCCATTTTTAACCACCTGATTCAGATATTGAATATTTCTCGTCCTCCAATATTGCCAACAGTTTAGATCATCTAATTTCAAAAGCTTTGAGTTATGCCATAATGGAGTACAGATAAGTGCTGCCTTGACTTTAAACCAGCTCTTTATCACCAACCATGCCTTTGTAGCCATTCTGCAGAAAGGTTTATATCCAATCTGTGTATTAAGTAAATAATCGGACTCCAATACTGTAAATAGATCTAAGAAGCCTGAGTCTTTCACCAGTTTTCTACAGAGTTGGCTATTTTCCCAGTCATTAAAGAAGCAAAGTTGAGAGGGCATGAAATATCCCCTAAAATAGGGGAGGTTCAGGCCTCCCCTGTTGTAGGGCATAGAGAAATAAAGCGACTTTAGTCTCACACGCTTCCTCCCCCATAATAAATCATTAATCATCCGTTCTATCAACCTAAAATACTTATCTTCAATCCAAACGGGCGAATTGCGAAGAACATAAAGTACCTGGGGCAGCACCACCATTTTTATTAATGAAATTCTATCCCCTCTTGCAGGCAGAACTTTTTGCCATATCTTAATTTTTGATCTCACTTTCGACAGTAGAGGGATCAAATTAAGTTGGAGATAATCTTGAGTTTTGGCAGAGGCTGTTATCCCCAGATATTTTATTGAATCGGAGATCAATACCCGATTAGGGAGATTTTACACAGATCCTCGCAATTTATCTACAGGGAGAAGAACAGTCTTCCCCCAATTAACCTCCAAGCCAGAAGAATAAGAAAATAGGCTGACCAGTTCCATTATTCGAGGGAGTGTTTTTTCTGTTTGGTGAATAAAAAACAAGATATCATCTGCATAGAGGGATATACGATCCTGCTCCCCCATTACACCAAAGCCAGCCACTCTCAAGTCTTGCCTTATACTAGCTGCAAGAGGTTCAATATAGATATTAAATAAGAGAGGGGAAAGAGGACATCCTTAACGAGTACCTCTGCCCAACACAAAACTCTCTGTCAGCATGTCATTAATCCTAATTCTGGCCACTGGAGATTTATATAACAGCTAAACCATCCCCATAAATTTGGGGCCAAAACCCATTCTTTTCATCACCTCCCAGAGAAACGTCCACTCAACCCTGTCGAACACTTTAGTAGCATCCAGTGACAGGACCGAGCGGGCGCCCCCACCGGGGGACTGAATATTAGCAAAGAACCTATGCAGATTATGATGGGTACCCCTTTTCACCATAAAGCCATTTTGATCTGGATGAATCAGAGAGGACATAACCTGAGAGAGCCTCTTAGCCAAAACCTTTGATAACAACTTAACGTCCGTATTTAATAGGGAAATTGGTCTATATGAGCTCAACTCCGCCGGGTCTTTATCTTTTTTAGGGATTAAAACTATCACAGCTTCCATCATAGACTGTGGCAAAACCCCTCCCTGCGATGCTTGAGCAAACACTTCCAGTAGATGAGGGAGGATGACATCACTATACTTACGGTAGAATTCATATGGAAAACTATCTGACCCTGGCGATGAGTTCCCGGAGATAGACTTCATAGCCTCTTGAATCTCCACAAGAGACACCTCTCCTTCCAGGGATTCTTTTTGGGCTTCTGTTAGCATTGGAAGAGAAATTCTCTCCAGGAACTGTCTCGCCAGGTCAGCGGGCAAACCAGGAGAAGCTCTATATATCTGGGAGAAGTATTGCAGGAAAGTGTCTCTTATACCCTCTGGGTCTGATATTGTTACCCCATCTAAATTACGAACTAAAGTAATAGCTTTCTTTTTTTTGTCCTGTTGTGATATTATTTTAGCTAAAAGCTTACCAGGACGTCCAGATTCTGAAAAATACTTCTGTCCCTTAAAAAGTAACCTATGATTTGCTTTCTCAATTACATATTCCTTCAAGGAACAACTAGCCTTCTGCATCTCTTCCCTACTACAATCAGTAGGTTGATCAATAAATCGCTCCGTTGTGGAAGCCACGATATCAGTCATGTCCTCCTCCCTCCTCTTAAAAGATCTTCTCACAGCCGTAATGTCACTAATAAGAGCCCCCCTCAGATATGCTTTCAGAGCGTCCCAAACTGAGTTGATGTTAGCAGAGGGAAGATTCACCTCCCAAAAGGAAGATACATGTGTTTTAATAGACTGATAATTATCCATAATAGTAAGCCAATACGGGTTCAGCTTAAACCCACATCCCCTATTGTCTTTATTCTCCCCAATGCGAACCTCAATTAGGACCGGTGAATGGTCTGAAACTGATCTTATACCATATCGTATCCTTTTAATATTATTCAAGTTATTCTCATTAGTAAGCGCCAAATCAATCCTAGACATTGCTCTACCTCCTCTGCTAACACAGGAGTACACTCTCTTTCCTCCGCCAGCGTATTCCCATATATCCACCAATCCAATCTCCAAGCAGAACTGAGGCAATGGAGAATTACACATGCTCCTCCCCCGATCTGCGTCTAAAGTCAGTCTGTCCTTTTTGGGATCCATAACAGCGTTAAAGTCTCCCATCAGTACGAGCCGACATTCTGGCTTTCCTTCCAAAAAACGCAGTAGTTGGATGAGTGGATACATGGAGAATGGCGGAGGTATATAGAAAAAGGCGAGAATGTAACTATATCCATATAACCTCCCATACAGAAAAATAAATCTGCCTTGGTTATCCATATGAGATTCGATTAAGAAAAAATCTATAGAATTATGAATCAGAACTGATACACCTCTAGAGGCACTACTGAAAGTAGAATGATAGGATTGGGAATGCCATCCCGTCATCAACCGGGACACGGTCTCTTCAGTAAGGTGAGTTTCAACTATACAGACAATTGCAGGGAGATATCTCTTCACTGCATCCATAATAGCTTGTCTCTTAACCCTCTCCTCAAGCCCTCTGACATTCCAAGAAACGATTCTAACAGACATTAATTAAGGAGGGAAGGAAAAAAAAAAAAAAAAAAATTTTTAAACCCCTTCCCTGCAGGTTGAATTCCCTCCCCCATTCCCCCCCCCCCCTTTGGTCCGCCTGATCTAGTCAGCAAACCCCGGTCATTCTCCCCCCCCCCCCAACTAGTCCCCTCCTCCCTCCATCACTAGAAAACATATAGAAATATATCAAATGCCCATTTGCTCCATCCAATCCAGTGCTTGTTGCGGTTTCTCAAAAAATTTAATAGTCCCGTTATAGATTACTCTCAATTTCGCTGGGTACTGTAAAGAATATTTAATGTCTTTTAGCGCCAAACGTTTCTTTATCTCACTGAAACTTCTTCTTTTTTCCTGGGTCTGTCGAGCAAAGTCAGGGAAAAATAACAGTCTAGTGCCCTGATAGTCAATGGGTGGGCATTCTCTTGCCCTTCTCAGTATCATATCTCTATCCATGGATAGTAATAGTTTCATTAGAATTGCTCGCGGCGGCCTCCCTGGAGTGGGTTTCCCCCCTGGAATCCGATGGGCTCTTTCTATTTGAAACATGGAGGAAAAATGTTCACTGCCCAAATTTTTCAAAATTACATCCTTAAGTTGTTCAGCTAACTGCCGGCCCTCAACTCCCTCTGGAAATCCGACTAAGCGGATATTATACCGTCTTGATCTGTTTTCCAAATCCTCCAGTTTATTTTGTAGGAGGTGATTTTCGGAAGAAAGAGATAGAGTCTTAGATTTAATCATATCCATGTCGGATTGGAGGGCGTCAACCGTCTTCTCCATATTAAGTACTCGATCCCGGATTTTAGTCAGATCTTCTCTTATTAGGGATATATCGCTCTGCATTGACCCAAGTTGAATAGACATTCCTTGCACTAGCATGCCGTTGTTTTCTACAGCGCACAGAATTTTTCCCAAAGCTGAGGGGTCATGCTCAATTTCTGTTCGTACTAGAAGACTTTCCTCCCCTCCTTCCTGATCTAATAGCCCATCCTCGGATAGTTCTTCAGTTTGGGGAATTTTAAAAATTTTCTTGGAGTTAATACTCATTTTTCCTTTGGTTAACCCCTTTTCATTAAGGGAGGGAGATTTCAAAAACTTATCAATTTTACCCTCTGGTGTCTTAGTCCCCAACTTTGTTCCAGAGGAATCCACCGACCGCCGCTTTGGAGCCATTAAGCGTTGGAGACCCTTTTCAATATATATATATATATATATATATATATATATATATTTTTTTTTTTTTTATTAAGTATTTTTTTTAAAAGTCCTTAAGTGCCTTGAGTGCTCCCTCACCCTTTTTTTTTTTTTTTTAACAAATTTTGTGGTTCCTCCCTCCTTTCACACCCGCATCTACTACCGATTTCAGCGCTTTTTTTTTTTTTCTCTTTTCTATTAAATTTTCCCCTCTTTATTTCTCTTTTCTTTGTTCTTTATTCCCCTTTTACTTTCCTTATTTCTCTCTTCTTAAATGTCAGTCACCAAAGTCTATAAACTAGCACAAGGCAATAAACAATTGGTAAAACAGAAAAACATTTTTTTTTCCCCTCACGTGTACAGCGTCCACATTTCCATTTCCAGCGTCCAGGAGCAGAAGTAAGCAGGGGAAAACCAGCAAAACCGGAGCAGAAGGAGCAAGAGAATAGGGCACGGAGCAGGAGACCAGCCAGTGAAGGAAGGCGGGGGAGATGGGGACCCACTCCTGTAGGCAGCAAACAGCAGACGGCAGTGTGAGCCTGGCGTTCCTCCCAGAAGCAGGGCAGCTGAGGGCGGCTGTGAGGGAGTGAAGGAAGGTGCTCACCCCACTGTGGGCGGCAGCAAACAGCAGGCAGCAAGTCAGAGACAAGCGGGGACCGGAGGCGCAGGTAGTCCAGCGTCCATCACAGGGCAGCAGGCGGCCGGCGGCAGAGGATTCGGGCGTGTCCCGGACTCAAACACCGACATGGAGCCGGAGGGCCAGAGAGCGAGGTGGAGGTTGGAGGAGGAGGGGGAGGAGGATAGCGCGACGTGACATATTCACGTCATCAAACCCAACACTGAGTAAGAACATTTTAGGGTTAGTTTTACTCTCTTTCGCAATAAATCTCTCTGTCTCTAGTTTGGCTGCTTTTATTTGTCTTTTACATAATCTATTTTTTTCTTTGTAGTTTTTCAATGATTCCTCGCTCCCCTCCTGTTTTAGTGATTTAAATGCTTTCGTTTTATTATTGCTTTCTTTACAATTCTATTTATCCACATTATTCTATTCTAAAATGATAAGACTTGTAACTTCATAAAGAAAAAAAAATTATATTTATAAAATGATGCCCACATAAATTAGACACATGGTGAAAGTAAATTAAAGGGGTGGGCCACCATAAGTATAAAAAACAATCAGGTGCCTCAGACAATAACTTATGCCAAGAGGTATTTGTATCATGACAGATATACTCTGTATATATAATTTTTCTACTGCATTCAGCATAGCATGCTTATGTTGATGAGAGGCTGTGTGGGTGGAGCAGCTGCAGATCAGAATATAGAGATGCAAAGAAAAAAAAATATTTTTTGAAATTATCTTTTTCAGTATTAAAAGAAAAAAATTGCAAATGTGGTAGGACTGTGGCAGATTTATTTATTTTTTACATTACACCCCATCCGGATTTTACAGCTTTAAACCACATAAAATTCAAAAGTACATGGTGCCAATAGAAAATACTATTTGTCCCACAAAATAAAAAAAACTGAAAAAAAACAAGCCCTCATACAGCTATTTGAATGGAAAATTATAAAAGTTATGGCTCCGGGAAGGGGTTAAAGGGGTTGTCCTTCCATATATATTCATGACCTATCAGGTCATCAATTTCTGATCAGCAGTGGTCCGACAAGTGGTACCCCCGCTGATCCGCTGTTTGAAGAGGAGGCACCGCTTCATGGTCATTACACTATGCGTCATAGCAGAGACGTAGTATAATTACAAGCACTGGCTCCATTCACCTGAATTGAGTGAGTACTTTTATTACACTGCACTTGCGAGACGACAAGCAGTGTAATGAAGAGGAAGCAACGCTCGCATGGAGCACCGCCTCCTCTTCATCCAGCTGATTGGCGGGGATGCCGGTTGTCAGGCCCCCACCGATCAGATACTGATGACCTATCCTGAGAATATGTCATTGTTGAGGAAGGGTTGAAATGTATATATATATATATATATATATATAGAGAGAGAGAGAGAGAGATAAGGCTGCATGCAGCCTGTATTTGTGGGAGGGGCATGTAGTATATATTCTGCGCCGCGCCCTGTGTCAAGACGCCCGATTCCCGCGCGCCCTGCTGGTACTCGAGTCTTCATACCTACGTGGTGACATCCATCTTCATTTAGAATTCGCGCTCTGTAGCACTACTGTTACCCGTCTGTCATCCTGCAGGTAAGCGGAGCCCGGGCCGCCCAGCTCCAGCTGACGCGCTGCCGCTTCCCCCGCTACATTCCACGCCACTTAGTGCGGCTCAGCGAGTGTCGGGAGCGGCGCGCCGGCCTCATCAGCTGTTTCAGCATTCGGCAGCTCCGGCGTCCCTCGTTCGGCACCTTGTATCAGGCTGTCGCCATAGTTACTGTTTGTGATCTGCTGCCACCTGCTGGATCTTCAATAAATTACCTCGTTCACTCTTTCGTGCTAGGGATTCCTGTGCTTCCCTTTTTGTGCTGGTCTTGGTAGGGTTGTGTTCTGTATAGGTCCCCCCCCCCCTTTTTTTTTTCTCTGTTAAGCTTGGTATATGGAGGTAGTCAGGGTGTTAGGTAGGTTTTGTGCATATAGGTGCTCCCTTTAGGTTCAAACTTATTGGTAGGATTCTGGCAGGCCTCAGTTCGTTTCCTCTGGGTTTGAGTGGGTCCCGTGGTTCTACCTCATTAAATGGTTATCAGTCCTGCCCTACTAGTTCATAAATTTAATGTACATTCAGTTGTAGCTGGCATATTGGGGGATTGATATATGATTGTTGGCTTGTCTTTGTTATTTGATACTAAGGCACCTGTCCATCACATTATTCATCCTAGTTAAGTATCCTTCTGTTTTTGCTGATTTGTGTATTGGGCTTGTTGGCCCCGGTGATTACATAGGGTCCCCCATCAGTGTCTCTTGATCGTGTCTCCTGGTTCGCCCAGGCCGTCCGTGCCTCCTGGTTCACCCAGGCCGTCCGTGTCTCCTGGTTCACCCAGGCCGTCCGTGTCTCCTGGTTCACCCAGGCTGTCCGTGTTTCCTGGTCGACCAGGCCGTCCGTGTATCCTGGTTCACCCAGGTCGCCTGTGTCTCCTGGTTCGCCCTGTGTCTTCGGGTTCATCCGGGTTGTCCACGTCTCCTGTTTCTCTCATTTTGTCCGTTGTCTCCTGGTTCGGCCAGGCTCTTCATTCTTTTGCTTCATCCACCGGTTGTTTGTGTCCCCTGGTTCTTCAGGTCATCCGCGTCTCTTGTTTCACTCACTTTGTCCGTTGTCTCCTGGTTCACCCAGGCTGTCCATTCTTCTGATTTTACCCAGGTTGTCCATGCCTTGTCCGTGTCTCCTCATGTTTTCATGTCTCCTGGATCGCCCAGGTTGTTCATGTCTCCTGGATCGCCCAGGTTGTTCGTGTCTCCTGGATCGCCCAGGTTGTTCGTGTCTCCTGGATCGCCCAGGTTGTTCATGTCTCCTGCATCGCCCAGGCTGTTCGTGTCTCCTGGATCGCCCATGTTGTGTCTCCTGGATTGCCCAGGTTGTCCGTTCTTCTGATTTTACCCAGGTTGTCCATGCCTTGTCCGTGTCTCCTCATGTTTTCATGTCTCCTGGATCGCCCAGGTTGTTCGTGTCTCCTAGATCGCCCAGGTTGTTCGTGTCTCCTGGATCGCCCAGGTTGTTCGTGTCTCCTGGATCGCCCAGGTTTTTCTGTGTCCTGGATCGCCAGGTTGTTCTTTTCTTCTGGTTCTTTAGGTCCCATCTGGTTTTTCTCCACCTCGACTGTCAGTTCTTCTTCACTTACTTTAGCTCTTCTCATAGTCCCCACGTACCAGTTCCACCTGTTCTTCTATTATTTCCATTTTTTATCATCGGTAAAAAAAAAAAAAAAGCAGGGGCCGCAGTAGGCTATTTATTTCCCGTGGAGTTTGGCTTCACGGTTGGTACATTATCCTTATCATTACCTCTGTTGTTTCATTTGTTCCATTCTTAGACCGATCTTCTCCTTGTGTCTACTCCTTTTCCAGTTAGGCTTGCTTCAAGGGGCTTCAGGTAAGTTTTTCTCGCCAGGGTGTTTCGGGTCCTGACGACTTGTCAGGTTTCTCATGTAGGGTCGTTTTTATCAGTCTCGCTTTAAGCTCCCGGACACTCATCGCGGTATCCCGACGGAGTTCTTCAGGTAGGCAGTTTTCGCTTGTCTCCATTCTCGATTCCATTTTGCTAGGTGGTGATGAGTTGTTTCTTTTTAGGTCAAATATGTCTCACGTCTCCGACATGGACGACAACGCGTCATTGCCAAGAACCGCTGTCTCAGGCCGCAACAGCAATTCATCTTTAAGGAACTGGACTGTTCCCAGACTGATTGCCGAGCTTAATCGTCGGGGGATTCGGCACCCCGTCTCGGCACCCAAGGCGGAGTTATACCGCTTGCTGATGACCGCCCCAAGCACGCCAGCCGATCAGTCAGACCTCAGCTCAGTTTATCAAGTTCTGGCCCAGATTCAGAGCTCTATTAGTGGCCTGACAAACTCAGTTTCAGACATCCAGTCCAGGGTGTCGGCTTTGGAAGTCAGGTCGGTGGCTTCCCCGCAATCTCCGGGTCCGGCAGCTTCCTCTGCCATTTCCTAGGACGTTGCAGCTATCCTTATCGCCTCTCAGGATATTTCTGAGAACCGCGCCATCAGCTGTGGCGAGGTGTCCGTGGTACTGAAGGCGAAAGATGCGCGGCTTAACTGGAAATTATAGATTTCCGAATTCGTCCTGGCCTTTAGCATCTACAGGGATGTGGTGTGTTCTGCTCAGCCGACTCGTAGGGAGGAGCTAGATACATATCTGTACCGAGTCATCGATTTGGCACACAAATACGGTGGCTCGGCTTTTTATGATTATCATCGGTCATTTTCGGGCCAAGGCCGCCGCCGCTCTAAGTCAGTTCCAGTTTGTGACGAACTGGGCTGAATTGGATATGGAGTTATTTTGTCGCCACTTTGCAGGCCTCAAAGCCCCATTGTGTGCGACCTGCCAACCTATTTTTCATTCAACCGAATGGTGTCCTAACCCTCCGCAGTCTTCCCAGTCCACGCCCGCTCCAGGCCCTTCTGACTCTGCCACATCTTCCTCCTCCCTAGATAAATTAGGGAGACCCATCGTGTACCTGGGTAGCAGCCAGGTATGTAATAATTTTAACGCCAAGGGTTGCGCTTTTAACGCTTGCCGCGCCCTTCACGTCTGCTCTCTCTGTTTTCGGGCTCATCCACGCTCGTCTTGCCCCAGGAAGGCAGCTAAGGACTCCTGACTACCCGACATCAATGTGGGGCTTTTGGCTGCCTTCCTGGAGGATCATCCTGACCAGGCGTTTGTCACCTTTTTATTGGAGGGCTTCAGAGAAGGGTTCCATACGGGTCTCATATCACTCCCTCACGACTGCTGGGAAGGCCCCAATCTACTTTCAGCTTTCAGTGATCCCGGAGCAGTTGATACCCTCATCCAGGCAGAGGTAGACAAAGGATTTATAATTGGTCCATTTTCTGTAATTCCCTTCCGCTCCTGGCGAATTAATCCCATCGGTCTGGTCACCAAGTTGTCTTTCAATAAAAAAAAGCCTCATCTATGATTTGTCCACACCTCATATGTCTGCTATACCCAGTTTAAACTCGCTCATTTCATCAGAAGAGTATTCCATGCAGTACTCTTCAGTCGACGAGGCGATTCAGTACATCCTCCAAGCTGGCAGGGGGGCTTGGTTGGCGAAGGTGGATATCGCTGATGCCTTCAAGTTGCTTCCCATCCGTCCGCAACTTTGGAAATATTATGGCATCAAATGGGCAAACAAATTCTACTTCGCCAACCGGCTCACATTTGGGTCTAAGAGTAGCCCTTGGCTCTTTGAGCAGTTTGCCAAGGCATTGCACTGGATCCTGGTACATCACGGCAGGTTACCCATGGTCCTACATTATCTGGACGATTTTCTGCTCATTGAGAAGCCTGGGCAGGTCCCCTCTATTCCAGGCACGCTCCTAGATATTTTTTCCCGCCTACAGGTTTCGGTAGCAAGTACCAAGACTGAGGGCCCAGCCACCAGGGTCACCTTCCTGGGCATGGTCCTGGACACCATCAAAATGGAGGCTAGCCTCCCCAGCGAGAAACTGATTAGGATCCGTTCCGCCATTTCTCAGGCGGTTCGGTCTCGTTATTTATCCAAGTCCGATCTGCAGTCCTTGCTGGGGATGCTGAACTTCGCCACTAGGATTATGCCTCAGGGAAGGACCTTTATCTCTAGATTGCTGCAACTTCTTCCTTCCGCCCCGAAGCAGGATTCTATTATCCGTCTCGACAGCCAGGCCATCGCAGACCTTGCCATTTGGGAATCGCATGGAACGGCATTTCTTTGTTTGTGCTACAATGGGACTCTTCTCCCATCATTTTTTCAGATGCAGTAGGTTCTCTCGGTTTTGCTGCTATTTTTGGGTCGCATTGGCTGGCTGCCAGATGGCCTCCAAAATTGGCTACAGACTCAACAGCCCTCAGATCCTCTCCTGGAGCTTTATCCCATTGTGGCAGCAGCATTTGTCTGGGGTCAGCAGTGGGCTAATTCTTCTGTGACATTCGTCACGGATAGCCAGGTTCTGGTGGACATTCTAAACAAAGGCAGGGTCCCCTAAGATTATGGCCTTGTTACGCAGGTTAGTCTGGCTATCTTTAGTTCACAAATTCCACATGCGTAGCATCCACATAGCTGGTGAGCAGAACAAGGCCGCAGATGCTCTTTCCCGGATTAATTTCCCGGTATTCTTCCAGGAAATGCCCGAAGCAGATCGGTCAGGCATGACAGTCCATCCCTTCAATGCCCTCATCCTGGATTAGACACGCTTCTCCACGAGGCCAAGAGTCTGGTCGCGAAATCACTCTTCCCGAACACGGCCAGAAACTACCAAGCTGGTCTAAGGGCCTTTGAAAAGTTCGCTAGGATGTACCCGAGGGGCCAGCTCAGCGAGGTGTCTCACCTTATGGCCTTCATAGCCTATTGCCATACTCCACTATCCTTGTCATACAATACTATTAAACTTTACTTGGCGGGCATTCAGCATCACTTCATGTTGACCGATCCGCAGCGCGGTTCCATTTTTTCAGTCCAGGCTATTAACCTGTTGCCGACCGCCCAACGTACGGATGCGTCCAGGCGGCGGCAAGTTTGTTCCTCCTGGACGCATCCGTGCGTCATCTCGTGAGAGGCAAGATCTGCTGTGAACGCGCGCACGTTCACAGCAGAGCGCGGCTCTGCAGTAATACTACAGCCTGCCAGCGATGATCAATCGCTGGCAGGCTGTAAATGTAAAATAAATCGCATCAAACAGCTATATCAGACGCTGTTTTGTGAACAGCGTCTGATATAGCTGCTACCTGGTCCTCTGGTCCCATTTACTGGGATCGACCACCAGAGGACCAGGTAGCTATGTAAAGTTGCACCAAACACTACACTAATCCCCCCCCCCACACTTTATAACCACTATTAACCCCTTGTTAACCCCTGATCACCCAATATAGACTCCCTGATCACCCCCCTGTCACTGATCACCCCCCCTGTAATGCTCTATTCACATGTCCATATGTGTTTTAGCTACGTGTTAGGTAGTTAGCGCCCAGCCCACCGCACCGCAGTCACTGATTTTGGCAGAGATTTTTTCATCCACATTGACCGATGCGAATGAAAAAATCTGTGCCGTTCATTTTTTATTTTTTTTTGAGCCCAGAGGCTGAACGGAAAAAAAAAATCTCATTACCCGTCTGCTCAATATACGGAGAATCGCAGAACCTCCTAATGCTGGCCATACGTGTAATGATTGCGGAGACCCTCAAATACCAGGGCAGTACAAACACCTCACATGTGACCCCATTTTAGAAAGAAGACACCCCAAGGTATTCTGTGAGGGGTATGGCGAGTTCATGTAAAATTTTATTTTTTGTCACAAGTTAGTGGAATATGAGACTTTGTAAAAAAAAAAAAAAAAAAAATAATCAATTTCTGCTAACTTATGCTAAAAAAAATTTTTTTCTGTGAACTCACCATGCCCCTCACGGAATACCTTGGGGTGTCTTCTTTCCACAATGGGGTCACATGTGGGGTATTTGTACTGCCCTGGCATTTTAAGGGTCCTAAAGCGTGAGAATCCAAATGCGTAAAAATGACCTGTGAAATCCTAAAGGTACTCATTGGAATTAGGACCCCTTTGCGCATCTTGGCTGCAAAAAAGTGTCACACATGTGGTATCGCCCTACTCAGGAGAAGTAGGGCAATGTGTTTTGGGGTGTATTTTTATATATACCCATACTGTGTGTGAGAAATATCGCTGTAAATGACAACTTTTTAATTTTTTTTATACAAAGCTGTCAGTTTACAGAGATATTTCTCTCACCCAGCATGGGTATATGTAAAAATACACCCCAAAACACACTGCCCTACTTCTTCTGAGTACGGCGATACCACATGAGTGACACTTTTTTGCAGCCTGGGTGCGCAAAGGGACCCAAATTCCAACGAGTACCTTTAGGTTTTACATGGCGGCTCACAATTTAGCCCACAAGTTTATTATTTTTATTTTTTTCCTCAGAAAGTGTCATTTTCCGCTAACTTGTGAAAAAAAATGAAATGATACATGAACTCACCATGCCCCTCCGCGAATACTTTGGGGTGTCTTCTTTCTAAAATGGTGTCATTTGGGGGTATTTATACTATCCTGACATTCTAGCACCTGAAGAAACATGACAGGTGCTCAGAAAGTCAGAGCTGCTTCAAAATGCCGAAATTCACTTTTTTGCACCATAGTTTGTAAACGCTATAACTTTTACCCAAACCAATAAATATAAACTTATTGTATTTTTTTTTTTATCAAAGACATGTAGAACAATAAATTTTGCGAAAAATTAATATAGAAATGTAGTTTTAAAAAAAAAAAATTACAACAGAAAGTGAAAAATGTCATTTTTTTGCAAAAATTTCGGTAATTTTTGATTAATAGCAAAAAAAGTAAAAATGTCAGCAACAATGAAATACCACCAAATGCAAGCTCTATTAGTGAGAAGAAAAGGAGGTAAAATTCATTTGGGTGGTAAGTTGTATGACGGAGCAATAAGCGGTGAAAGTAGTGTAGTGCAGAATTGTAAAAAGTGGCCTGGTCATTAAGCGGGTTTAAGCTAGGGGGGCTGAAGGGGTTAAGGCAACCCTTCGGGGTATCCAGAAGGAAGGCAAGGGGTTCAGGAGTCGCAGGCAGCCGGTATCCGGCGAGTTGTTCAGAGAACTTTCCTCTGCCTTAGACGCTTGTCCTTTTGGGCCCTCCGTCAGCATCGTGTTGAAAGCTGCCATGTATCTCAGCTTTTACGGCTTTCTCAGACCTGGGGAAGTCACTGCTCGCTCCAATCACCAGGGTTATCCGCAGAAGCAACATCTGTCCTGGGGCCATGGCCACTTTGACGCTACCTTCCACCAAAACAAATCAAACGGGCCCTCCTACTGAGGTTAAGTATTATCCCACATCTAACGCCTGGTGTCCGGTTAGGGTCCTGCAGCAGCTGTTCTCACATATTCAGGCAGCTTCTCCCAACAGTCCGCTTTTGCCTTACGCTGGCAGGGCCCCCACCACTTCACGTTTTATTTCATATATCCGTACCCTCGCCCAGGGATTGGGTCACGACCCCAAACTCATATCAGGACATTCCTTTCGCATTGGGGCAGCTTCGGCCACTTAACGTCATCAGGTACCGGCTCACGTCATTCAATCCATGGGTCGGTGGCGATCATCCTGTTATGCTCGTTATATACCTAATCCACATGTTGAAATATCGCGAGCCTTTTGTTCTCTGGCTTTGTAAATATGTTAATAAAACTTCTCCTGATCCCTGTTTTTGCCCCCTTTTTCCTTGGTGTACCGCGTCCGTGGCTCCCGGCACACTCCTGCTACTATGCTCAGGGTTAGGGTGTCAATACTCTCGGACGACATCCCTAGCCCTGACCATAAATAGATAAGGCTGCATGCAGCCTGTATTTGTGGGAGGGGCATGTAGTATATATTCTCCCGCCTGTCAGCAAGCGGCGCAGCCCTGCTGCGCGCGTGCAGGGACGCGTGGGCTGGCGCGGTGACGTCATATCACTGCACCAGCCCACGTGCCTCCGCCTATGGCACGCACACGTGCACCACAGTGTGGGCGGCTCGAGAGAGCGGGCCGCCGGATATAAATATCCGGCGGCCCCTGCACTAGAGAAGAAGATTTGAGCCGAGCCGCCCTCAAGAGAATCATCCCCAGGATGACGGGCAACCCCTAAGACAACAAGCTGACCCCTGGAGGGCTGAGTATTAACCCCCCCCCCCCTATACCACCAATGCTGTACCCCTGCCTGCAACCCCTTCCTGCAATAGCCACTATCCCCCCAACACTTTTAACCCCTAACTGCCCATATTCCCTTACCACCACCCACTATTCCACCAACGCTATTAACCCTTTCTGCCCATACATACATTAACCCCTTATTTCCCCCCTGCCATAATTAACCCCCAGTAACCCCTTACCACATTAACCCCAGTGTGCCCTTATTGGCCCCTGGTGTTCTGCATTTAACCGCTTCTGTGGACACAGTCCAGCCAGTACCCCTGCACCTCCACTCCAGCTATATTAACCCTTTGGCTGTCACAGCAGACCCCTGATTGCAGCCAGATATTTATACGGCTGTACGTACTGCGGCTGCTGCTACCCCTGCAGCAGTACGTACCTCCTCACTGCTATTTAACCCTTTTATTCCCCCTAGGGATAGTATTGTGTCAGGCGGGTTGGGTGGCTAAAGCTATTGTGTGTGTGTGTGTAATCTGTATTAGCTAGTGTTGTGGGTGGAATTTGGGATTGTGTAGTGTAGTTAGTACTGTATTTTTAGTGCTGTGTATAGTACGTATTGTATGCGTCAATATTACGGTACCGTTAAGGTATTAATAAATATCGTGTGTTATTTGTACCTACTGTGTAGTGTGTTTTACTAGCGGTAGCTAGTTCAGTAAGGCGCCCGCAGATAGCAGTGACCAGTGTTAGGCGATAGTTAGAGTAATTTTAAGGTATAAATAGGCCGAGTTATTAGTAGATGAATATTAATTATTGATATTTGCATAAATATTAATAATTAATATTCCCCCTTTACAGTCATCAATAGATCTGGACGGTCCCTTTAAACATATTTAAAAAAAAGTATATATACACACACACACACACACTATATATTTCATCTTGATAGTTGACAGCAACAGATTCCAAATAGCACACTAGCAGACTTGAAATGAGCTCTGGACCCTTTATCTGCTCATTGTAATTGGAATAATGAGGGAATAACACACACCTGGCCATGGAAAAGCTGAGAAGCCACTTGTCCCATTACTTTTGGCCCCTTAACAAGTGGGAGGCACTTATGCAAACAGTTGTAATTCCTACACCGTTCACCTGATTTGGATGTAAATACCCTCACTTTAAAGCTGACAGTCTGCAGATAAAGCACATCTTGTTCGTTTCATTTCAAATCCGTTGTGGTGGTGTATAGAGACAAAGGTCAGCATTGTGTCGGTGTCCCAATATTTATGGACCCAGCTGTGTGTGTGTGTATATATATATATATTTGGGAAAATCTAGGCTCCGCTCACTTTTTGTTAGCCCCACCCATTTTTGAGTCAGGACAGTGACCAGAAAAGATCTATCAAATGCCTACTGTATGCAGGGGCTCAGGAGGGTTTTATGGCAGGGAAGTCAGGAGCACTGTACATGCTCTGCACTTACAGGTGAGGGAGAAAAGCGCAGGCGCAGATAGACTGCACAGATGATCTGGCATGGACGGGCTTGTTGTGAAGCTCCTCCATGTCGCGTGCAGCCATGGAGGGATTCGGCTGCAGGGCAGAGAGGGCTCAGCGGACATATCTGCTTAATGACATATATTAGGAAATTTACTTTTTCTCTGCCTCCCACACAGTAGTAGCAAATACATGGAGAGTGGCCAACCCCTTTAACTATTTTGTGAAGTATCACTCTCTGCTTTAAAAGAAAAGAAATTCATATTTGGAAAATTGAAAATTGTTTCAAATTCTGGATTTTTTTTTTAGCCAAATTTACCACTAAGGGTCCATTCACACGTCTGCAAAATGGGTCCGCATCCGTTCTGCAATTTTGCGTAACGGGTGTGAACCCATTCATTTTCGATGGGGCCGGAATGGATGCGGACAGCACACTGTGCTGTCCGCATCCGCAAAAAATATAACATGTCCTATTCTTGTCCGCAACAGCGGACAAGTATAGGCATTTTGTATTATAGTGCAGGCCATGTGCACATGGGCAGTGTCCGTGTTTCGCGGATCCGCAATTTGCGTGTGAGGGGAGCCTTACATGAAGTACAATGTACCAAGAAAAAGTTTCTCAGAATAGCTTGTAAAAGCATTACAAAGTTATTACCACATAAAATGATCGGCAAATTAGCAAATTTAGGCTGTCAGGAAGGTGAAAAATGGCTGTCTAGAAGGGTATATTTTGGGGAAAGAGCGGCTTTTAGGAATATCCACAAGATCCTGACAACTCTTACCAGCCTGCCCACCCCAAAACAAAAATGAATAGCACAACTAAAATGAATAGCACAACTGTCGGGCCTACATAGGACACAGACGAAATGTCACAAAGAAACCCATGCCAAAAATGATTTAACAAATGAAGCCCCTTTATTGTAAAACATTGGTCCAGGGCAAAACGTCCAGTCTATGAAATACACTTAATGGTTTGCTGTGGAGAAGCTCGGGGAACTCCAAGTGTCCTTAATCCTTGAACACAGGTTTGGATGGGAGCAAGTCTGAGCAGTAGATAGTCACCAGGATTTCACTTCAGGGCAATGCTACATGACATTATCTTCAATATCATTAAAACAGCAAAGATGCCTCTCTTCCCAGACAGCTTGCAGACCTTTTTTTTTAAGGAGTGGTACCCCAAGAAAATATTTAGATTTGCAGATATAATAGACTATAGGTCCCTACAGCTGATTTCCTTTGATGACCTCCAACGGACTAGATCTTTGCCTGCATCGTGTAGTTACCAATACATACAAATACGCCATTTTTTTACTTCCCGATTCCATTTTGCTCAGGTAACTGTCCCCATGGCCTTTGAGCGAATCTGTAAACTCTCTGAGTCAACTAAGGGCTTAATTTCTGAGATATATGTACTTCTCATGACTCCGGCCTCCCCCGCATCTCTCCGACACTCCTACATGTCCAGATGGGAATTGATACTGAATCGTTCCATCTCGGCGGATGACTGGAAGCTGATCTGGCGGAGAGCGACGATGACATCGTCATGCGTGATACATAGGGAAAACACTTACAAAATTTTAATGTTTTGGTATCATACTCCCAGTCAGCTGCATAACTATTATCCTAGCGTGTCGGACAGGTGCTGGCGATGCGGAACAGGGGAAGGTTCTCATTTTCATATTTTCTGGGAATGCCCCCTCATTAGACCTTTCTGGAGTTTGGTTCAGGAGGTCCTATACCAATTGTTTGATATTAGGTTTCCCTTGGAGCCCTTCCTCTATTTGTTGAACATTCCGCACATCCCACTGAAGAAACATCTGTTGAGGCTATTGCTTTATGTTTTAACTGCAGCACGGCGATTGATTGCTCGGTTTTGGAAACGTACTGATCCTCCTTCTCAGTCGGACTTAATATCTAGTATCTCGGAGACTAGGAGGTTGGAGCACTTGTCAGCCACCCTGTTGTCTTCAATAGACAGATTTGATAAAGTATAGTGTCAATGGGACTTAGTATTTGGACACGCACCGTACCTTGACTTGACCCCTACCTACCCCTCCCCCCCCCCCACTGTGTCTGGTCTTGTCTTCCCTTAGTGTCTATGTATGTATCTTGTCCACGTATACGCATATACTTGAAACTGTTTTGCCTTATTCCGTTGTCCTGGATTATTCGCAGTGCAATATGTGTATTATATTGTTTGCCTTGATTGTTTTTTCTTGACTTGATCTCCACTGTGATAATATCTTTGACCTTTATTGGTGCAACTTTTTGCTTCTTATTGATTGTGTATTGAAATAATTTCAATAAAAAGACAATTGAAAAAACAAACAAACAGCAAAGATGCCTTGTGTTGGCGATGTGGCACAGCAGAATGCACCATCTCATATTTGGTGGAGTTGCCTATCTCTTTTCAATTTTTGGAACACTGTTCTTGAAGTGATTGGTGAGGTTACTAGGGCCCATATTCCTAAACACCCTGAGGGAGTCCTGCTCTTTATGTTACAGTCATACCCCGACACTGGCGCTCAACAGTTCCCAACAAGGAGGTGTGGTTTGAGGAAATAGCTTCAATTGAGAGGATGGAGGAGCTCTTTGCACACACCCCTGCAGAAATCCTAAATTTATATGAACTTGGGCAGCTTGGGTTTCATTCCGTTCTTCTACTCGCTATCTCTCCATCCAAACTTGAGTTATGCACCCCCTTGGACCCCCCTTTCTCTCTATCCTTTTCCTTTATATGTTTCTCTCTTCCCTTATCTTTCCTTTTACTCTGTACAATACTCCTTAAGGTGATTGCTTTTGACATGATTGTATCTTTTCTTATCAATATGTGTTCATCAATCTATATGTATCTGAATTGACAAGCTATTTCATATTTTCATGTCACATTTGGATTTGAGTATCTAGTACTACTTTCCCTTTTAGCCTTACTTTTCCTTGACAGGTCTCGGTCATAGTTGACTTCAGATAAATATCATGTGGTCACCAAGAAGATTTAGGTAATTCCACTCAAAAAATAAACCCTCTTAACACCATGTTAAAATGGTTTCTCTGCTGAATTATTTCCTGCTTAAGAAGCTTTTTTTTCTGAAAAGTGCTTTCCATATTCTGAACATGAATAAAGCTTCTCTCCTGTGTGTATTCTCTCATTTATAACAAGATATGATTTCCGTGTTAAACATTTCCCATATTCTGAACTTGAATATGGCTTCTCTCCTGTGTTACTTCTATCATTTTAAAGGGGTTTTCTCAGTTCATAAAGTCACCTCATTTTCGACATTGCTTCTCATCCCCATTTTATTTCAAAATCCCTCCTTTTAGACCCTGCTCGTTTCTAGGGGTTTTGTCCACTATTGCAATACACCTACGGGGGCCACGCTTGTGCACTAAGAGAAAAATATCCTGCCTTTCTGGTGGCCGGGAATTGCGGGGGCGAGCACACATAGAGGCCAGTGCATGTGCATTCACTCCCATACCCGGCTACTTCTCTGTGGATTGTAATTTTTAGCTCCTGTCCCCAGCCACCTCATATATATTCTTGGATAAGCTCCCGCACCCAGCCACCTCGTTACTCCTATTTAACAGCTCCAGGGCATGCGCTGCAGCCCTGAAGCTGTTCTACACAGTTATGCTACCAGGATAAAGTACAACAGGCATGGGGCTTACACAAAGAGCCCTGGACCTGTAATATACAGATCGCAAGTCCCTGCTGTCATCTTGTGAAAGAGGACTGTTGGAATACTTCAGGTCTGACCTGAAAGTTTCCTACAGTGCCTGGCAGAGCGATTGTTTCTGTCTCTTAGTAACCTTGTCAGGAAACAGATAGAAGAATTGAATCCACAGCACTCAGTATTTCCAAATGATCTTGTGGATTATTGAAGGGCAACAAACATAGCAACGTCGCTGTTTGTTGCTCTTCAATAAACCACAAGATCATTTGGAAATACTGAGTGCTGTGGATTCACTTCATCTATGTGCTGACTGGAACCACCATGCTTGGCTCCCCATCCGCATGCACCACCTACCCTATGGACCCTCACCAGGTACCTAGTGAAATAATATGAAATTAACTTTGCCCAAGTTGGGTCTGGAGTGCTGCTTTAACTATACTACACTTATCAGGAGACAGCCATGGGTCTTGCTCGGACCCCCTGTTATTTATGCAAATGAAGTCTGGAGCTATGGAGGACCGCATATGTGAGCGCGCACACGGAGGCAAGAGGCAGGTTGACTTGATCAAAGCCCTGCTTGCCTCTGCCATCCAGCATAGAAACAAACCCAGCAACAGACATGCCGGGAAAGCAGGAAGTGAGACAACCCCTTTAACAAGATCTGCGTGTCATCTAAAACATTTCCCACATTTCAAACATGAATATGGTTTATCCCCTGTGTGATGTCTCTGATGTTTAACTAGATATGATTTCCCAGGAAAACATTAGCCATGTTCTGAAAATGGCTTATCTCCTATGTGGCTTCTCTAATAAGATCTGATTTCTGTGCAAAACATTTCCACATTCTGAACATGAATACAGTTTATCCGCTTTATAAGATAAGATATAATTTCCCTATTCTGAAAATAAAAATGGCTTCTCTACACTGTGACTTCTCTCATGTGTAAGACAAGATTTCTGAGTAAAGCATTTTTCAAATTCAGGACATGCATTTGGTTTCACTCCCATGTGAATTACCTGATGTCTAACAAGATCTGATTTTTGCCTAAACATTTGCCTCATTCGGAATATGAAAACTGTTTCTCTTTGGCGTGACTTCTCTTATGATTCACCATCAGGATTACAGTTAACAATCTCGACGAAGACACTCAGAGCATATGCTCCTCATGAATTACCGACAATGGTCGGAAGTGAAACGCGTCGAGCATAAGCACTGCAAGATAATAATTGCAGGCTGACTCTCTTCCCGTAACTTGAGCCCCAATAAGGTTATTTTGACTGCTGATCAGTTCTATTTGTAATGGAGTAGTACATCATCCATAGGGACTGCAGCCCTGAGGGATTTGTAGGGATACACTCTTAGAATTGCAACAGCAGCACCCTGTTTTGTCTTGTACTCCTAGTCACAATAAGGAGTTCTTGTGGGAGGGTGGAATTAGGAACCAGCATAATTATTGGTCTGAACAGTTCCAATCCACTCTACCAGCCTATAATTGTGGAGATTATTCATTATAAAATTTATTAAATAAAGCGTTTTTAACGTACTTTAGATAGGCAGTAAAAAATTCTCTTATGATTCACAAGATTAGATTTTTGTGTAAAATGTTTGCCACATTCTGAACATGAATACAGTTTCTCTCCTGTGAGAAATATCTAATGTTTAAAAAAAGTAGATTTTTGTGTAAAGCTTTTCCCCCCAATCTTAACATGAAGATGGCTTCTCTCTTGTGTGCTTTCTCTCATGTTTAAGAAGATTTGATTTTTCTGAAAAACGTTGCCCACATTCTGAACATGAATATGGCTTCTCACCTGTGTGACTTCTCTGATGTTTAAAAAGACTTGGTTGTTGTGAAAAACATTTCCCACATTCTGAACATGAATATGGTTTTTCGCCTGTATGAATTCTCTCATGTATAACAAGATTTGATTTCCGTGTAAAAGATTTCCCACATTCTGAACACGAATATAGCTTCTCTCCTTTGTGAATTCTCTCATGTGCAACAAGATTTGATTTCCGTCTAAAACATCTCCCACATTCTAAACACGAATATAGCTTCTCTCCTGTGTGAATTCTCTCATGTGCAACAAGATTTGATTTTTGTGTAAAACATTTTCCACATTCTGAACATGAATATGGCTTCTCTCCTGTGTGACTTCTCTGATGTTTAAAAAGACTTTGTTTTTGCGTAAAACATTTTCCACATTCTGAACATGAATACTGTTTCTCTCCTGTGTGAATTCTCTCATGATTAACAAGACTTGATTTCTGTGTAAAACATTTTCCACATTCTGAACATGAATGTGGCTTCTCTCCTGTGTGAATTCTCTCATGTAAAACAAGACTTGATTTTCCTGTAAAGCACTTTTTACATTCTGAACATGAATGTGGCTTCTCTCCTGTGTGAATTCTTCTGTGTGTAGAAAGACCTGATCTTTTTGTGAACTCTTTAGCACATTGAAACCTTTTATCCGTTATCTGATCTATAGTTGTGGTAACAATCCGGGATTCATCAGGAGGTTCCTCATGATCAGAGGGATTATATGACAGAACTGTACTCTGAAGTCCTGGATCTACATTAAGGTTTTCTCCTGAAGAGCGCTGCATGACATCTTCATCTTCTGCTTTATAATTTAGTGACAACATGAAGTTTCCCTCAGAATTCTTACTAGAATTTTCTGTCAAGATTGTAAAAAAACATGAAATTTGTGTTTCGCAAACTACAGAGTAGACAAACTTATAAAGCTTTTTATAACATCAGCATTCATAATAACGTAGGCGTTAAAGAGGTAGTCCAGGCCTTTTCTATGACTTATCCTTAGAGGTGCTGGGTGTCAGACCCCCGTCGATCAGCTGTGTGAGAAGACGGCGGGCAGTGTGCATGTCCCATCTCCCTTCCTGTATGCGGCTATATGTCTATGGGACGCCCGTCGATCTGATATTGATGACCTATCATGAGGCTAGGTCATCAACAGAAAAAGCCCGGACAACCCCTTTACAAGAGCTCGAACCTGAGTCTTCCCATCACAAACTGTGCATGTTCGCAAATGACATTATGTTAATTTCATCCCCTCTCATCTCCCTCCCAAATTTGCTTCTAGAACGGTCCAGCTTTGAGGCGGTGTCGAGGCTATCTACAAACAACGCAAAATCTAAATCCTTTAAGTTGTTGCTCCCAGACCCAGAAGTCTCCAACCTTTGCTCGAACTTTCCTTTTCAGTGTTGATCGGGACTTCTGGATTACCTAGGGGTTCGGATAACAGCCTCTTACCACGCACTCTATTCTCATATATCCTCACCTCTCATCGGTGAATTTGGAGCTGCTACCAGATCTCTTAGATTGGGAGAATTAACTCACTCAAAATGTTCTTCTTACCTAAATTGCTTAATTTTTTTTAGAGCTCTCCCAGTCGCGGTCCATACTCATATTCTCAAGATGCTACGATTATTTTCCCTTCGATTTGTGTGAAGTAACTCCATCCCTAGGGTAGCGCGTTCCACCTTATACAGACAGAGGCTCCAAGGAGGTCTCGGCATGCCCAACTACCAGAGGTGCTATCTAGCTGCCGGGATAGCTCAGTTGGCTCTGCTTCACTCATTCAGGGAGGCCCTGTTGTGGATTTTTTGGGCATTAGGGAAGTAGACAGCAGGAACACGAGTTGAGGGCGGCAGGTACCGGCTGTGTAACACAACTACCACCCTGCAGCAATGACCAGTATTTCCCAGTAATTTAACTCCTCAGATGTTGGGGTTAATAACAACTGCGGCATCTCTTCATTAGGAAAGAGGGAGGTGTTTCCTCTGTCCAACGATTGGCATCACCATGGTAAAATAGCAGGACCCTGATTGATTGCCACAATAGTCTTGTGATGGAAGCCGAAAAACACAACAACCAAGCATTTTTAACCCCTTAACAACCAGGCTGACCATAATTGATCCTCATTTAATAAATATATTTTTTTTGGGGGGGGATTTTAATTACCACATGAAAGGTCCTCCATTACATGTCACTGCACACACGTGTATACACTGCACATGACGGCTCTTACCCTGTGATATAAGAGGCTGGTGCTCCTCCATTACATGTCACTGCACACACGTGTATACACTGCACATGACGGCTCTTACCCTGTGATATAAGAGGCTGGTGCTCCTCCATTACATGTCACTGCACACACGTGTATACACTGCACATGACGGCTCTTACCCTGTGATATAAGAGGCTGGTGCTCCTCCATTACATGTCACTGCACACACGTGTATACACTGCACATGACGGCTCTTACCTTGTGATATAAGAGGCTGGTGCTCCTCCATTACATGTCACTGCACACACGTGTATACACTGCACATGACGGCTCTTACCCTGTGATACAAGAGGCTGGTGCTCCTCCATTACATGTCACTGAACACACGTGTATACACTGCACATGACGGCTCTTACCCTGTGATATAAGAGGCTGGTGCTCCTCCATTTACATGTCACTGCACACACGTGTATACACTGCACATGACGGCTCTTACCCTGTGATATAAGAGGCTGGTGCTCCTCCATTACATGTCACTGCACACACGTGTATACACTGCACATGACGGCTCTTACCCTGTGATAGAAGAGGCTGGTGCTCCTCCATTACATGTCACTGCACACACGTGTATACACTGCACATGACGGCTCTTACCCTGTGATACAAGAGGCTGGTGCTCCTCCATTACATGTCACTGCACACACGTGTACACACTGCACATGACGGCTCTTACCCTGTGATATAAGAGGCTGGTGCTCCTCCATTACATGTCACTGCACACCATTGTATACACTGCACATGACGGCTCTTACCCTGTGATATAAGAGGCTGGTGCTCCTCCATTACATGTCACTGCACACACGTGTACACACTGCACATGACGGCTCTTACCCTGTGATATAAGAGGCTGGTGCTCCTCCATTACATGTCACTGCACACATGTGTATACACTGCACATGACGGCTCTTACCCTGTGATATAAGAGGCTGGTGCTCCTCCATTACATGTCACTGCACACACGTGTATACACTGCACATGACGGCTCTTACCCTGTGATATAAGAGGCTGGTGCTCCTCCATTACAGGTCACTGCACACACGTTTATACACTGCACATGACGGCTCTTACCCTGTGATATAAGAGGCTGGTGCTCATCCATTACATGTCACTGCACACACGTGTATACACTGCACATTGTGGCTCTTACCTTGTGATATAAGAGGCTGGTGCTCCTCTATTACATATCACTGCACACACGTTTATACACTGCACATGACGGCTCTTACCCTGTGATATAAGAGGCTGGTGCTCCTCCATTACATGTCACTGCACACACGTGTATACACTGCACATGACGGCTCTTACCCTGTGATATAAGAGGCTGGTGCTCCTCCATTACATGTCACTGCACACACGTGTATACACTGCACATGACGGCTCTTACCCTGTGATATAAGAGGCTGGTGCTCCTCCATTACATGTCACTGCACACACGTGTATACACTGCACATGACGGCTCTTACCCTGTGATAGAAGAGGCTGGTGCTCCTCCATTACATGTCACTGCACACACGTGTATACACTGCACATGACGGCTCTTACCCTGTGATAGAAGAGGCTGGTGCTCCTCCATTACATGTCACTGCACACACGTGTATACACTGCACATGACGGCTCTTACCCTGTGATACAAGAGGCTGGTGCTCCTCCATTACATGTCACTGCACACACGTGTACACACTGCACATGACGGCTCTTACCCTGTGATATAAGAGGCTGGTGCTCCTCCATTACATGTCACTGCACACCATTGTATACACTGCACATGACGGCTCTTACCCTGTGATATAAGAGGCTGGTGCTCCTCCATTACATGTCACTGCACACACATGTACACACTGCACATGACGGCTCTTACCCTGTGATATAAGAGGCTGGTGCTCCTCCATTACATGTCACTGCACACACGTGTATACACTGCACATGACGGCTCTTACCCTGTGATATAAGAGGCTGGTGCTCCTCCATTACATGTCACTGCACACACGTGTATACACTGCACATGACGGCTCTTACCCTGTGATATAAGAGGCTGGTGCTCCTCCATTACAGGTCACTGCACACACGTTTATACACTGCACATGACGGCTCTTACCCTGTGATATAAGAGGCTGGTGCTCCTCCATTACATGTCACTGCACACACGTGTATACACTGCACATTGAGGCTCTTACCTTGTGATATAAGAGGCTGGTGCTCCTCTATTACATATCACTGCACACACGTTTATACACTGCACATGACGGCTCTTACCCTGTGATATAAGAGGCTGGTGCTCATCCATTACATGTCACTGCACACACGTGTATACACTGCAAGTGACGGGTCTTACCTTGTGATATAAGAGGCTGGTGCTCCTCCATTACATGTCACTGCACACACGTGTATACACTGCACATGACGGCTCTTACCTTGTGATATAAGAGGCTGGTGCTCCTCCATTACATGTCACTGCACACACGTGTATACACTGCACATGACGGCTCTTACCCTGTGATATAAGAGGCTGGTGCTCCTCCATTACATGTCACTGCACACACGTGTATACACTGCACATGACGGCTCTTACCCTGTGATATAAGAGGCTGGTGCTCCTCCATTACATGTCACTGCACACACGTGTATACACTGCACATGACGGCTCTTACCCTGTGATATAAGAGGCTGGTGCTCCTCCATTACATGTCACTGCACACACGTGTATACACTGCACATGACGGCTCTTACCTTGTGATATAAGAGGCTGGTGCTCCTCCATTACATGTCACTGCACACACGTGTATACACTGCACATGACGGCTCTTACCCTGTGATATAAGAGGCTGGTGCTCCTCCATTACATGTCACTGCACACACGTGTATACACTGCACATGACGGCTCTTACCCTGTGATATAAGAGGCTGGTGCTCCTCCATTACATGTCACTGCACACACGTGTATACACTGCACATGACGGCTCTTACCCTGTGATATAAGAGGCTGGTGCTCCTCCATTACATGTCACTGCACACACGTGTATACACTGCACATGACGGCTCTTACCCTGTGATATAAGAGGCTGGTGCTCCTCCATTACATGTCACTGCACACACGTGTATACACTGCACATGACGGCTCTTACCTTGTGATATAAGAGGCTGGTGCTCCTCCATTACATGTCACTGCACACACGTGTATACACTGCACATGACGGCTCTTACCCTGTGATATAAGAGGCTGGTGCTCCTCCATTACATGTCACTGCACACACGTGTATACACTGCACATGACGGCTCTTACCCTGTGATATAAGAGGCTGGTGCTCCTCCATTACATGTCACTGCACACACGTGTATACTCTGCACATGACGGGTCTTACCCTGTGATATAAGAGGCTGGTGCTCCTCCATTACATGTCACTGCACACACGTGTATACACTGCACATGACGGCTCTTACCCTGTGATATAAGAGGCTGGTGCTCCTCCATTACATGTCACTGCACACACGTGTATACACTGCACATGACGGCTCTTACCCTGTGATATAAGAGGCTGGTGCTCCTCCATTACATGTCACTGCACACACGTGTATACACTGCACATGACGGCTCTTACCCTGTGATATAAGAGGCTGGTGCTCCTCCATTACATGTCACTGCACACACGTGTATACACTGCACATGACGGCTCTTACCCTGTGATATAAGAGGCTGGTGCTCCTCCATTACATGTCACTGCACACACGTGTATACACTGCACATGACGGCTCTTACCCTGTGATATAAGAGGCTGGTGCTCCTCCATTACATGTCACTGCACACACGTGTATACACTGCACATGACGGCTCTTACCCTGTGATATAAGAGGCTGGTGCTCCTCCATTACATGTCACTGCACACACGTGTATACACTGCACATGACGGCTCTTACCCTGTGATATAAGAGGCTGGTGCTCCTCCATTACATGTCACTGCACACACGTGTATACACTGCACATGACGGCTCTTACCCTGTGATATAAGAGGCTGGTGCTCCTCCATTACATGTCACTGCACACACGTGTATACACTGCACATGACGGCTCTTACCCTGTGATATAAGAGGCTGGTGCTCCTCCATCATGGCCTCCTTGTACAGATCCTTGTGGCCTTCTATATACTCCCACTCCTCCATGGAGAAATAGACAGTGACGTCCTGACACCTTATAGGAACCTGACAACACAATGACACCGTCATCACCCAGACCCTCCAGTGCTGTTACTGGAGAATTTCCCAGCATTCCCAGCAGTGTCACCTCTCCAGTCAGCAGCTCCATCATCTTGTGGGTGAGCTCTAGGATCTTCTGCTCATGTATCAGGGGGTGAGGGAGGCTCTGTGATGGGGTGAGGGGTCCTGCTCCGCCCTCCTGACTCCTGGAGATGGATGATGGGAGTCACACAGTCCCCCGATGTCTTCTTCACTATTGTGTACTCCTGTGGATGGAGAGAGACACTTAGGGAATAAACCCTTCAGGGGCCATGTGCTCTCCTCCGGCCTCTCCTCCTGGTACAACGTGCCTACTTACCTCCTCATGGCTCCTACATGACTATTGGTCACTGGTCACATGACACATCACTCACCATACTGGGGCTGATCTTCAGGTTCTCCGTCACTTGGAAGGTCTGGGGCCGTTCTCCAGGACCCTGGACTCTTCCTATCACTTCCTATGATGGATTCTCCTTCCCGATGTCTGACTTGTTACAGAATACAATACAGAGGAGAGAAATCTAGAGAAGTTTACCTCTCCGCTCAGCAGGGAGATGATCTCCAAGGTGAGGTCTAATATTCTTCTGCTGATCTCCTTCCCGTCCATCCTCGGGGTCATTCAGGAGAAGAGGAGAGAACTGGAGGAGCTGGAGGCTTCTAGTACTGCAGGCGCCTTTATGAGAAGAGGAGAGGAAATCATCCAGGGGACAAGACCAGATGTCACCTCCAGAACCGCACTTCCTGAGCCTGGAGGGGCCCCCACCACATGGATTCCAGGGGCCCCAACATGGAGATCTCTGGTGGCTCCACAGGAGATAAGTGTCTGATAGATGCAGGTCCCACCTCTGGGCTGTGCTCAGCTGTGTCCAGAACTCCTAGAGAAGAGACTGGAGAGAGCTGAGCTCAGGCCGGGCCCCGCTCCATTCATTCTCCTCCTGGAGGCAGGGGCCAGAGAATGATGACAACCCCCACTATCCCCACTACTACTCCCCCATCATACTAAGCTGAGGAGCGGAGAAGGATTCCTGTGTGTAATGGAGGAGAATCTCCAGAGGTGACATGTCTGAGCTCTCCACCACACTGTCTCCTCACAGCTCATCTTACCTGCAGGCTGGAGGAATGGCTGATACCAGAGAGAACAAGAGCCCTGACTACCGACCAGGACCTGCCCAGTATCTGCTGCACTGCCAGAGCTGAAGGACCTGGGGTGATGTCAACGTCATGTGATCAGTGTAGGGGGCGGGGCTCAGCAGTGGGGAGAGGAGAAGAGGTGGTGAAGGACCTGGGGTACCTCACCGTCATGTGATCAGTGCAGGGGGCGGGGCTCAGCAGTGGAGAGGAGAAGAGGTGGTGAAGGACCTGTGATGATGTCACTGTCATGTGATTTGTAAGGGGCGGAGCTTAGCAGTTGAAAGAAAATGAGGGAGAGATGGACCTGTGATGATGTCACCGTCATGTGATCAGTTGATGGGGTGGGGCTTAGCCCTGAAGAGGATAAGAATCTGTGATGAGGTCACCTTATGTGATCAGTGCATGAGGGGAGGGGATTCAGCAGTTGAGGCACTTATGAAATGACGTAATCACTGGTCCTTCACCACCTCCTGTCCTCTGCTCCAGAAGATGAGGTAAGGTAATGGTTGGGTCTAGATTGGGGTTGCTCCTGGCAGGTCCTTCCTTCAGCAGTGAGGAGACTAGATTGGGGTTGCTCCTGGCAGGTCCTTCCTTCAGCAGTGAGGAGAGTAGATTGGGGTTGCTCCTGGCAGGTCCTTCTTCAGCAGTGAGGAGACTAGATTGGGGTTGCTCCTGGCAGGTCCTTCTTCAGCAGTGAGGAGACTAGATTGGGGTTGCTCCTGGCAGGTCCTTCTTCAGCAGTGAGGAGACTAGACTGGGGTTGCTCCTGGCAGGTCCTTCCTTCAGCAGTGAGGAGACTAGACTGGGGTTGCTCCTGGCAGGTCCTTCTTCAGCAGTGAGGAGACTAGATTGGGGTTGCTCCTGGCAGGTCCTTCCTTCAGCAGTGAGGAGACTAGATTGGGGTTGCTCCTGGCAGGTCCTTCTTCAGCAGTGAGGAGACTAGATTGGGGTTGCTCCTGGCAGGTCCTTCTTCAGCAGTGAGGAGACTAGACTGGGGTTGCTCCTGGCAGGTCCTTCCTTCAGCAGTGAGGAGACTAGATTGGGGTTGCTCCTGGCAGGTCCTTCTTCAGCAGTGAGGAGACTAGACTGGGGTTGCTGGAGGCGGATCTACCAGGAGCTGCTCATAGAGACTCCATTCCGGTGGTTTCTCTGCAGACGGTCCGCCCTGCTTCCTGTCTGGGGGATGCTGGTGAGAATATGAAGCCCACCTCTCAGTAGTATTGGTATTGATTATACATCTTTATGTTCCTTTACATATAATCAGAATTTTATCTTTTTCATCCTTCTTTATTCTTATTCTGATTAACATGAATTCTTTTTCCTTCCTGCCTGATTATATGTGTGTATATATATATATTATGTCTTTTTCACTTTCGTTTTTGCTTTTTCATTTTTTCCTCCCTGCCTTATAAGATCCATAACTTTTTACTTTTCTTTTCACGCAGCCTTAGGGCTCGTGCACACGAACATATTCTTTTTCCGTTCTGTTTCTTTACAGGTCGGTATGCGGAACCATTCACTTCAATGGGTTCGCAAAAAAGTAAAACTAGCGCATGTCCTATTCGTGTCCGTTTTGCAGACAAGGACAGGCGTTGTTACATTGGATCCGTAAAAATAAAAAGGAAGCAATACGGATGTCATCAGTTTTTTTTGCAGACCGCTAATCACATCCGGTCGTGTGCTCGATCCCTTATTATGTCCGATTCTGAGCGACAAGTTGTACTTTTTATTAGCACATTGTAAACTTTTTTTCGTTTTGACAGTTCGGACGTTTTTGGACTTGAACGCACTCAATATGGTTAATTGTATTATTGTTTATTATGTGTAAAATTAGGAAAAGGGTGTCTTGAATTTTTTATATTTATATATTTTTAAAGTAATTTTTTTAGGGGAGCTGTACTGCGATTTTCTGATCTCTGGTGCTGGGATTGTGTCTCCGGTTAAGGCCATATTCACACAAATGTGCGCCGGCCGTGTCCGTGCTGCGGTCCGCAATGCACAGGCGCCATCTGCAGATGCCTCACTTCAATGCAGTCTGTTCCGCAACGCAAAATATTAGCGCATACGCAACTTATTCGTGTTGTGGAAGCACGGACCGAAATCCCACCGACCACTCCTTAGGCTTCCGTGGGCTTTCAATCCGTGTCTCCCGCACTGCACTGGATCCATTGAAGTGGCACGGCCATTGCCGTTTTCGTGGTTCGCAAATTGTGGATCTACAAAATGCGGACACCGGACGTGTGCATTCCGCAGTTTGTAGAAGAGTCCTATCTTTGCCCATAATGCGGACAAGAATAGGACATAGATGATAATTGGTAGGTTATTGAGGCGGCTCCCCGGACTAGTGTAGCGGATGAGGTGCGACTGTCTAAGGCCCTATTCACACGTCCGCAATGTCGTCCGCATGTATTCTGCAATTCTGCGGAATACATGCGGACCCATTGACTGTGAATGGGGCACGGAACGATGCGGAGAGCACACACTGTGCTCTTCGCATCAGTTTTTGCAGAGCGCGCTGCCGATCTTACGGCCGCAGCTCCGCAAAAAAGTAGAGCATGTCCTATTCTTGCCTGCATTTGCGGACAAGGAGAGACATTTCTATGGGGCTGCCGGCCGGGTGTGTTTATAGATCCGCAATTTGCGGATCCATAAACACTACGGACGTGTGAATAAGGACTAATTGGTCACCCAAACCAGGAGTAGAGGATAGACATAAACGAGGTTAGATAGACAGGCCCTCAAGCAACGGGAGACCAAAGTATTAGGATTTAAAGTAATGAAGTGCGCACAATCTGTGATGTGTTTAAAATGTAAAATATATACTTTTATTTTATATCACAAAATGGAGTTCGATAAAAAATAATAAAAGATGAAGAAAGTAAAAGATAAAAAATAGATAGTATATAAAATCTAAAAGGATAGTATATAAAAGGATTATATAGAAAATTATAAGGAAAAAATGTATAAATGTAGAAAACCGATAGTCAGTATTGGGACTTGAGTATATCCAAAAAAATCCAAAAAGATATCGGGTCTCCCCTACTATTGCTGAAAAGGATGTCTGATCGTCCAGAAGTCAAGGGAGAGTTGAAGGAAAAAATTGAGGGAAAAAATGTTGAGCCCCTTCAGAATAATCCCTCCAAATTGCCCCTTTAGTTATGAATAAATGAGGAGCTGAATTTTGCAGTGGATCTTTACGGTGGAGTTGGTGAGGAGGCCCCTTTAGAGCTGTCAGCCTCTTTTTAGTGTTCAGGGGATACAACTCCTTAGAGATGGACTAGTCTGCTTACAATTGTTGATTATGGTAAAATGTCAGGGGCGTTGAAGTAGGGGACATGCGCTACCTTGTTGTGACGTCCCACACTGTAGCCGTTTTATGCCTCAATACCTTCAGATCCCCCGCAGTCTGTCCTCAGTGGTCCCGTGCTGCTGCTTGGCGGTTGTTCCTGAGCGCCTGTGGGCAGCGCGCGCGTCTCCTCTGTTTGGCGTTCCACGTGGTGGTGACATCACCGGATGTGGTAATTATCGCAGTCAGTTGAGGGATGCGATCGGATGAAGTTTTAGTTGTGGGACCATTGAGAAGTCGGGTCACAACTTACGGGCAGCGAGAATCCCTTACTTCGTCTTATTTTTGGAAGAGAAGTTTTGGGGGATGTTGTACTTGCAGTGTTATGTTTTCCAACTTCTGTGAATGGCATCTTCGCACCAGCAGTCTGGTAGGAGTTATACTCTAGTCCCATAGGCAGTCTGGTAGGAGTTATACTCCAGTCACATGGGCAGTCTGTTAGACTCTGGTCACATAGGAGATATCAGAGGGGTCACGCCCCGGATCTGATATGCTACCAACAGAAATCTATAGTAAATATTATAAGCTCCCTATTTATTAACTGTTTTCCATATTGAGGGGGGTCCCCCCTCCTCCGCCACATTATAACGTGTCACAATAGTTGTTTTGAAAGAGTTTGTGTAAGTTATCCACAGGATAGGGGATAACTGACTAATCGGTGGGGGCTGGGACTCCACTATTTCTGAGAACAGGGATCCCGTTCCCCGAATCCAATGGGAATAACTAGCTGATTGGTGGGACTCCCACTGATTCTAAAACGGAGCTCCCCTTCTCCTGATCCGATGGAGCAGTAGGTCGGCCATGTGCCCTGCACTCTATTCACTCTCTATGGAGCCGCCTGACGTTGCCCAGTGTTGTACTCGACTTTCTCTGGCTGTCTCATAGAAGATGACTGGCTTCCTGCCCGACCTGCTGCTCCTTCACTCCGATCACAAGTGCATGGGAATCCACGCAGAAAAAAGCTTAAAATGCTGTAATGTGTGCCAGTACCCCACACATTTCAGACAACATGGCAAACATATTTAAAGCAGCTGTCCAGTTCTAAGAGGAAACCAGTTAACTCAGAAGATTGACCTCTAATAAAGAGTTGTGGGGTCATCTATCAAACTGGTGTAAAGTAGAACTGGCTTAGTCGTCCATAGCAACTAACCAGGGGGAGCTGGTGGGAGCTATGGGCAACTAAACCAGTTCTACTTTATACCAGTTTGATAAATGACCCCATAAATGATTACTTACCTGTCAAATCCCTCTCCAGTTTATTATAGTAAATGGGTCTGGCGAGTATTCTGGTAGCATCGGGCAGCGCTGGGTCGGGAGAGCTCGGGCAGCGCTGGGTCGGGAGAGCTCGGGCAGCGCTGGGTCGGGAGAGCTCGGGCAGCGCTGGGTCGGGAGAGCTCGGGCAGCGCTGGGTCGGGAGAGCTCGGGCAGCGCTGGGTCGGGAGAGCTCGGGCAGCGCTGGGTCGAGAGAGCTCGGGCAGCGCTGGGTGTAAGTGCCGGTGCAGGAGTTTGTGATGACCTTATCACGACCACCTTTACCTTCTTCTGCCTCATGAGCTTCAGGCCTTCTTATGGTAGAAGCGGGCCTGACGTCACTAGAATACTAGGGTAATTAAGAAATAGTGATATCGCCGTTAACTAATACCGCGGTATATCATAGATACAGGTTTATCGCCCAGCTCTATATTAACCACTACATAATCACCACTAACCTCCTTTCAGATCCCTCCAGCATTCAGTCTTATGTAAAATACATCACTCTCCCTGCCTTTAGTCCCTCCAGCATACAGTCCCATGTAAGATAAATCACTCCCCTTGCCTTCAGTTGCTCCAGCATGCAGTTTCATGTAAAATATATCACTCCGCTGCCTTCAGGCCCCTCTAATATACAGTCTTTAGTACAAGGATCATTCCTCCTCCCTTCAGCCCCTGCAAAAAGCCCCCCAAGTAAACATAAGAATCATTCTTCTCAGCCACACAGCGACCTGCTCCTTTCTCCACCGACCTGCTCCTTTCTCCACCGACCTGATCCTCTCTCCACCGACCTGCTCCTCTCTCCACCGACCTGCTCCTCTCTCCACATCTATATCTTTGCTATTGGCCAAATGCATTGCATACATCCATATATCTATTTTCTGCCGCATCCGTGTGCAGAAGGGACGCCCCTTGCCAGATGGGTGAAGCCGTTAGTCTTTGTTCCTTTGTTTGCTTGATAGCTGCTGAGGTAAACAGACACTGAGACACTGTAGCCGGATAGGGAGCAATTTTGTCTGTTTTGTTGAGCAGAAGCTGAGTAAGGAAACTGAAAGATATTTACTCCTCTATCACAGGCGCTGCCGGACGTGTGACGCCAGTGCGCTCTGCGCTGTGATGTGAGTCGCCCCGTACTCGCCGCGTCTAGAGTTGCCAATAACCACAAAAAAGGAGGACTTCTGGCCGTCTGTCCTGGCCTTGCGCCAGCCCAGAGGTGGGACCTGCATCTATCAGACACTTATCTCCTGTGGAGCCACCAGAGATCTCCATGTTGGGGCCCCTGGAATCCATGTGGTGGGGGCCCCTCCAGGCTCAGGAAGTGCGGTTCTGGAGGTGACATCTGGTCTTGTCCCCTGGATGATTTCCTCTCCTCTTCTCATAAAGGCGCCTGCAGTACTAGAAGCCTCCAGCTCCTCCAGTTCTCTCCTCTTCTCCTGAATGACCCCCGAGGATGGACGGGAAGGAGATCAGCAGAAGAATATTAGACCTCACCTTGGAGATCATCTCCCTGCTGAGCGGAGAGGTAAACTTCTCTAGATTTCTCTCCTCTGTATTGTATTCTGTAACAAGTCAGACATCGGGAAGGAGAATCCATCATAGGAAGTGATAGGAAGAGTCCAGGGTCCTGGAGAACGGCCCCCAGACCTTCCAAGTGACGTAGAACCTGAAGATCAGCCCCCAGTATGGTGAGTGATGTGTCATGTGACCAGTGACCAATAGTCATGTAGGAGCCATGAGGAGGTAAGTAGGCAGGTTGTACCAGGAGGAGAGGCCGGAGGAGAGCACATGGCCCCTGAAGGGTTTATTCCCTAAGTGTCTCTCTCCATCCACAGGAGTACACAATAGTGAAGAAGACATCGGGGACTGTGTGACTCCCATCATCCATCTCCAGGAGTCAGGAGGGCGGAGCAGGACCCCTCCCCCATCACAGAGCCTCCCCTCACCCCCTGATACATGAGCAGAAGATCCTAGAGCTCACCCACAAGATGATGGAGCTGCTGACTGGAGAGGTGACACTGCTGGGAATGCTGGGAAATTCTCCAGTAACAGCACTGGAGGGTCTGGGTGATGACGGTGTCATTGTGTTGTCAGGTTCCTATAAGGTGTCAGGACGTCACTGTCTATTTCTCCATGGAGGAGTGGGAGTATATAGAAGGACACAAGGATCTGTACAAGGAGGCCATGATGGAGGAGCCCCAGCCTCTTATATCACAGGGTAAGAGCCGTCATGTGCAGTGTATACACGTGTGTGCAGTGACATGTAATGGAGGAGCACCAGTCTCTTATATCACAGGGTAAGAGCCGTCATGTGCAGTGTATACACGTGTGTGCAGTGACATGTAATGGAGGAGCACCAGCCTCTTATATCACAGGGTAAGAGCCGTCATGTGCAGTGTATACACGTGTGTGCAGTGACATGTAATGGAGGAGCACCAGCCTCTTATATCACAGGGTAAGAGCCATCATGTGCAGTGTATACACGTGTGTGCAGTGACATGTAATGGAGGAGCACCAGCCTCTTATATCACAGGGTAAGAGCCGTCATGTGCAGTGTGTACACGTGTGTGCAGTGACATGTAATGGAGGAGCACCAGCCTCTTATATCACAGGGTAAGAGCCGTCATGTGCAGTGTGTACACGTGTGTGCAGTGACATGTAATGGAGGAGCACCAGCCTCTTATATCACAGGGTAAGAGCCGTCATGTGCAGTGTATACACGTGTGTGCAGTGACATGTAATGGAGGAGCACCAGCCTCTTATATCACAAGGTAAGAGCCGTCATGTGCAGTGTATACACGTGTGTGCAGTGACATGTAATGGAGGAGCACCAGCCTCTTATATCACAGGGTAAGAGCCGTCATGTGCAGTGTATACACGTGTGTGCAGTGACATGTAATGGAGGAGCACCAGCCTCTTATATCACACGGTAAGAGCCGTCATGTGCAGTGTATACACGTGTGTGCAGTGACATGTAATGGAGGAGCACCAGCCTCTTATATCACAGGGTAAGAGCCGTCATGTGCAGTGTATACACGTGTGTGCAGTGACATGTAATGGAGGAGCACCAGCCTCTTATATCACAAGGTAAGAGCAGTCATGTGCAGTGTATACACGTGTGTGCAGTGACATGTAATGGAGGAGCACCATCCTCTTATATCACAGGGTAAGAGCCGTCATGTGCAGTGTATACACGTGTGTGCAGTGACGTGTAATGGAGGAGCACCAGCCTCTTATATCACAGGGTAAGACCCGTCATGTGCAGTGTATACACGTGTGTGCAGTGACTTGTAATGGAGGAGCACCAGCCTCTTATATCACAGGGTAAGAGCTGTCATGTGCAGTGTATACACGTGTGTGCAGTGACATGTAATGGAGGAGCACCAGCCTCTTATATCACAGGGTAAGAGCCGTCATGTGCAGTGTATACACGTGTGTGAAGTGACATGTAATGGAGGAGCACCAGCCTCTTATATCACAGGGTAAGAGCCGTCATGTGCAGTGTATACACGTGTGTGCAGTGACATGTAATGGAGGCCATGTATGCAGTCACTGCTTGTGTCTCCACAGATGGATCCAGGAGGAGAAATCCCCCCGAGAGATGTCACCGTCCTCTGTATTCCCAGGACTGTCCAGAGGAGAAGCCCCCAGAGAACCCTCAGGTAGATGGAGCTGAGCCCTATACACATCTATATAGGGGGTCCTGCAGTCATAGAGGGGTCATAGATGGTGGGGGTCTCTTCTGTGGATCTGTTAGATTTCCCACCCGTCTGCTGTATTGTCCTGAATTGTTACAGATGACAAATCAGGGGGAAGATCTGACTGATATTAAAGTGGAGGATGAAGAAGAGCGGATGATGGGCGATCCCCCGTGTAAGAGTGAGGTGGAGGAGGACCTTCCAGGAGATGTCACCACAGGTATGGAATCATGGATGGAGAAAGTGACCTCAGATTCTGTCCTTGGTGCCTTCAGGGCAGGAGGAGAATCTGATCTCCGGCTGCTGCTCTTTGATTGGAGATGTCCCCCTCACATCATGGAGGGTTCCCCTTATCCAGCTGACGGCGATCTCTGATCAGATTCTTCTCTGATCCTTACTGTTCCTGCAGGACATGATGGAGATTGATGAACCACATGTATGACGCCTTGCTGGAATTACATGACGCCAGTGATCTACATGTAGCACATTGTGCAGGAAAGGATTAAGAATCATTTTGGTGATTTCCTCTGTAATGGTTTAAAGGGGTTTTATAATAGGAAAAGTAAAATAACCGCTTTAGAACTGTCCTCATGAGACAAGTCCCTTACTAAATACTCTCTGCTGTCTCTTTGGGCTGTGACTCCCCTTTCTGAGGCGCAGTGACCTGACGTGAAGATTCTGGCTGTCAATGCTGCGGCGAGGCTTCTTTTCTGCCGATGATTGTGACTTCTCCTCTCTCTTGCCCCGTCCCCTTAAATAAAGCGTGCCAGTTATTTCATGAAACTCCCTCTATGACAGCACCCGTAGATCAAGCACTCAGACGGGTACATCAGTGGAAAAAGAAAGATTACCCGGGGCCAGTGACCATTTTGACCCCCAAATTGGGGCATGAAAATCAAAAATTACATGTTAACAATAAAATGTAGTTTTAGCTGAAACATTTTCATTTTTACAAGGGTTAACGGGAAAAAACCCCAAACATTTTTACTCAGTTTCTCCCGAGCATCTGGATTTTGTAACATGGAATTTGCTGAAATGGAGCCAGAACTTTTTTCTTGACTGAACGGTGTAAGGGCTCGTTTATTGTGACAAGCTGTCGTTGTTTTTGTACCATTTTGGCTTTTTGATCACTTTTTTTTTTCATTTTTGTTGGGTTGGGAGGTGGGCAAAATTTTCATTTGTCAGTGTTTTTCATTTTTATTCACTGAGCAGTATCTATGACCACGTGATTCTGCAGGTTGATATGATTATGATAATACCAGATTTATAGTTCTTTTATGTTTTGTTACTTTTGCATCCTAAAATCACTTTATTAAAAATCAGTCTTATTCTACTTTGCCATATAATAACAGCCATAACATTTTTATTTTTCTGTCAACATAGCTGTGTGAGGGCATGTGTTTTTTATTTTGTGGATTTTAGTTTTATTAATTCTATTTTGGATGCATATGACTTTTTAATCACGTTTTATGTATTTTTGGGGAGGTAAGGTGTTTAAAAATTGCAATTCTGTCAGTGTTATTTTATTTTTAATGGAGTTCACCATGAATTATATAGGATATTATAATGTTATTTATACTCTCTGTCCACCTATTGCTTGAGAAGCTTTCAATGTACCTCAACCCCCACTAATATGGTAAAATAAAGTACCGTATTTTTTGCCCTATAAGACTCATCGACCCATAAGACGCAACTAGGTTGTTGAGGAGGAAATTACAAAAAAATTTTTTTGAACCAAAAGGTGTGCTTTTGGTGGGTTTTAAACTAATGGTGATCTGTGGATGACACTGTTATGGGGGATCTGTGGATGACACTGTTATGGGGGATCTGTGGATGACACTGTTATGGGGGATCCTTGGATGACACTGTTATGGGGGATCTGTGGATGACACTGTTATGGGGGATCCTTGGATGACACTGTTAGGGGGGATCTGTGGATGACACTGTTAGGGGGGATCTGTGGATGACACTGTTAGGGGGATCTGTGGATGACACTGTTAGAGGGATCTGTGGATGACACACTGTTATGAGGGATCTGTGGATGACACTGTTATGGGGGATCTGTGGATGACACTGTTATGAGAGATCTGTGGATGACACTGTTATGAGAGATCTGTGGATGACACTGTTATGGGGGATCTGTGGATGACGCACTGTTATGGAGGATCTGTGGATGACACTGTTATGGGGATCTGTGGATGACACTGTTATGGGGGATCTGTGGAGGACACTGTTATGGGGGATCTGTGGATGACACTGTTATGGGGATCTGTGGATGACACTGTTATGGGGGTCTGTGGATGGCACTGTTATGGGGGCGGCTGTGGATGGCACTGTTATGGGGGATCTGTGGATGACACTGTTATGGGGGCATCTGTGGATGACGCTGTTATGGGGATATGTGGATGACAATATTATGTGGGATCTGTGGATGACACACTGTTATGGGGGCGTCTGTGGATGGCACTGTTATGGGGGCGTCTGTGGATGGCACTGTTATGGGGGCATCTGTGGATGACGCTGTTATGGGGATCTGTGGATGACAATATTATGTGGGATCTGTGGATGACACACTGTTATGGAGGATCTGTGGATGACACACTGTTATGGGGGTCTGTGGATGGCACTGTTATGGGGGCATCTGTGGATGACACATAGCATTTTATGCTATGTGTCATACACAGATCCCCCCCATAACAGTGTCCCTGTATAGTGAATGACCCCCAATACAGGGGGTGGGAGTCGGCATCTTGTTTTGTAATTGCAGCGGGCCCCGCTCACTATAGTAATCATATAGGCAATGTTAAACTGTAGAATTCCTCTCCAATCCAGGCTGTAGTACTTACTACAAACTTACATAGCAGGCGGGAGGCTACTCACTATGTCACGTGCTTGCGCTGCCTGCTTCATAAAGTGAGAGGAGCAGGCGCGTGGCGTAGTGAGTTACTAATATGGTAAAATAAAGTACCGTATTTTTTGCCCTATAAGACTCATCGACCCATAAGACGCAACTAGGTTGTTGAGGAGGAAATTACAAAAAAATTTTTTGAACCAAAAGGTGTGCTTTTGGTGGGTTTTAAACTAATGGTGATCTGTGGATGACACTGTTTTGGGGGATCTGTGGATGACACTGTTATGGGGGATCTGTGGATGACACTGTTATGGGGGATCTGTGGATGACACTGTTATGGGGGATCTGTGGATGACACTGTTAGGGGGGATCTGTGGATGACACTGTTAGGGGGGATCTGTGGATGACACTGTTAGGGGGGATCTGTGGATGACACTGTTAGGGGGATCTGTGGATGACACACTGTTATGGGGGATCTGTGGATGACACTGTTATGGGGGATCTGTGGATGACACTGTTATGGGGGATCTGTGGATGACACTGTTATGAGGGATCTGTGGATGACACTGTTATAGGGGATCTGTGGATGACACTGTTATGAGGGATCTGTGGATGACACTGTTATGGGGGATCTGTGGATGACACTGTTATGGGGATCTGTGGATGACACTGTTATGGAGGATCTGTGGATGACACTGTTATGGGGGATCTGTGGATGACACTGTTATGGAGGGATCTGTGGATGACACTGTTATGAGGGATCTGTGGATGACACTGTTATGGGGGATCTGTGGATGACACTGTTATGGGGGATCTGTGGATGACGCACTGTTATGGGGGATCTGTGGATGACGCACTGTTATGGAGGATCTGTGGATGACACTGTTATGGGGGATCTGTGGAGGACACTGTTATGGGGATCTGTGGATGACACTGTTATGGGGATCTGTGGATGACACTGTTATGGGGGATCTGTGGATGACACACTGTTATGGGGGTCTGTGGATGGCACTGTTATGGGGGCGTCTGTGGATGGCACTGTTATGGGGGCATCTGTGGATGACGCTGTTATGGGGATCTGTGGATGACAATATTATGTGGGATCTGTGGATGACACTGTTATGGGGGATCTGTGGATGACACTGTTATGGGGGCACTGGATGTCACTGTTATGGGGGCATCTGTGGATTTTATGCTATGTGTCATACACAGATCCCCCCCATAACAGTGTCCCTGTATAGTGAATGACCCCCAATACAGGGGGTGGGAGTCGGCATCTTGTTTTGTAATTGCAGCGGGCCCCGCTCACTATAGTAATCATATAGGCAATGTTAAACTGTAGAATTCCTCTCCAATCCAGGCTGTAGTACTTACTACAAACTTACATAGCAGGCGGGAGGCTACTCACTATGTCACGTGCTTGCGCTGCCTGCTTCATAAAGTGAGAGGAGCAGGCGCGTGGCGTAGTGAGTTACGCTGCCACTTCCGCCTGCTCGCCTGGCCTCCTGCCTGCTATGTAAGTTTGTAGTAAGTACTACCTGTATTGGAGAGGAATTCCACAGTTTAACATTGCCTATATCCCTCCCCAGTGATACACATGCTGGCTGCGCTGTGTCAGTGTAAATTGCAGCATTCGCCCCATAAGACACAGTGCTATTCCCCCCCCACACACACACACACACACACACACACTTTTGGGGGCGAAAAATATGGTAGCTGGTCAAATAAGACGCTATAATTTGACCCTCCAGCTGCTGCTGGGAGAAAAGGGATCTTTCACTGCAGCGCCAGGGAGACTGGAGCTTGTACTGAGCAGTGCAAGATTTCAGCAGGGGAGGAGGTACACAAAAAATGCCTGTTGGTAAAGCTGTAGGTGGGCATTATGGCATGTATTTTTGTAGTGAGTCCACCAGCTTCATCAGGTGTAAGAGATCTACTTAATAATGAATGCAGTTTGTGTTGAGGAATGTGGATCCTTGTTAAGTTAATTTGTTGTATTGGGGTACATTCACCCAACCATATGTGTTTTCCGGTATGCAAATTGCAGATCCACAAAATATGGAGACCGGCCACATGCGTTCTGCCAGTCCTATGATAGAAATGCCTCTTTTTGTCCAGAATAGGACCTGCTCTATCTTTTTTTTTGTGGGGCCGCGTAACGGAAGTACAGATGCGGAATGCACAGGGTGTGCTGTCCGCATCTTTTGAGGCCCCATTAAAATGAATCGGTCGGCATCTTTTCTGCAAAAAATTTGCGGAACAGATTCGGACCCATAAATACGGTCGTGTGAATGTACCCTTAATGTGATGCCCATTTAGCATTGAAGGGCCAAATATGTTGCGAGAAGGCAGGTTTGATTGCCAAACATGGTCAGGGATTTCACATGTTTGAGCTATGTTTTTGTAATAAAGGTGGTGACCGGATGTAGACCAGAATCCTGGACTTCAGACTGTTATACAAAGCTTTATTAGACTGGAATCCATTTTTGATCCAGTTGTTTGAACCAAAGTCAGGAGTGGATTTAAAATGAGTGACTTGTAGCTCTAGTTCCTGCTGAATCCACTTCCAGTTAATTAAGAATGTTATACATTTGTCTACTCGGTAGTTTAAAACAAAATCACAAACTCCAATTCTTATCTTCACAGAAAATTCCAGTAAACATTGTAATGGAAAAGTTGTATTATCACTAAATTATAAAGAAGAAGATGAAGATATCCTGCAGCGCTCCTCGGGAGAAAATCCCATTACCCTTAAGCTACAGCCAGGACTTCACAGTACAAACCTACCTTATAATCTCTCTAATCATGATGAACCTTCTACTGACCAGTCACAGATTGTTACCGCAAGTACTGGTCAGAAAGGGGATAAAAGGTTTCACTGTGGTAAAGAGTTCAGAAAAAGATCAAATATTTCTACACACAGAAAAATTCACTCCGGAAAGAAGCGATACTCATGTTCAGAATGCGGAAAGTACTTCACAAAGAAATCTAATTTTGTTACACATGAGAGAGTTCATACAGGAGAGAAGCCATATTCATGCTCAGAATGTGGGAAATGTTTTACACAGAAATCAAGCCTTGTTGTACATCAGAGAAATCACACAGGAGAGAAGCCATATTCGTGTTCAGAATGTGGGAAATGTTTTACACAGAAATCATGCCTTGTTATACATTAGAGAAGTCACACAGGAGAGAAGCCATATTCGTGTTCAGAATGTGGGAAATATTTTACATATAAATCAGATCTTGTTAAACATGAGAGAATTCACACAGGAGAGAATCCATATTCATGCTTAGAATGTGGGAAATGTTTTACAGAAAAATCTAGTCTTGTTAAACATAAGAAAATTCACACAGGAGAGAATCCATATTCATGTTCAGAATGTGGGAAATGTTTTACAGAAAAATCCAGTCTTGTTAGACATAAGAAAATTCACACAGGAGAGAAGCCATATTCATGTTTAGAATGTGGGAAATGTTTTACAGATAAATCAGGTCTTGTTAAACATGAGAGAAGTCACACAGGAGAGAAGCCATACTCATGTTTAGAATGTGGGAAATGTTTTACAGAAAAATCCAGTCTTGTTAGACATAAGAAAAGTCACACAGGAGAGAGGCCGTACTCATGTTGGAAATGTTTTCCCCAGAAATCATGTCTGTGTGTAGAACTATTTTACTACTAACACCACAGTTAAGAAGCATCAAAGAAGTCACACAGTATAGAAGCCATTTTGATATTTTATATGTTAAAAATGTTTTGCAAGGAAATAAAGTACTCACCCAGTTCCAACTAATACAGGGGGTACACAGCGATACCAATACACCTTGCTATAAATACCTACCGCATCCAGGGTTTCTGATGTCAGCATGATGGCCGCTGGATTCAGAACAAGGTAGCTGTGGTGATAGAACAAAAAGAATAATCCCATAAGGAAGGGATGGTAACCCTGTGAAATCCCGAGTAGGGGGCGCTGTGCTGGCCCTGTAAGATATAACAGGGTAATCTCGGGCATTTCCCCTTCGTGCTACCACACAGAACTAACGCCCACATTGTGCCCCCTTACAGTAGTTATGCCCTCCTTTGTGTCCCTTCGCAGTAGTTATTCCCACCTTTGTGCCCCTTTACAGTAGTTATGCTCACCTTTGTGCCCCTTAGCAGTAATTTACTTACCTGCTTCCCTGATGATCGGCGCCCTGCTTCACTATGTAAATAAACTGTCCAGCGGCTGAAACCCACCCAGCCTCTGTGCTCGGGACACATGCCCCGGCTGCCTTCCGCCCCTTGCTATGCCCCTGCATATCATTTGTCAACACCATTGACAATCATTAGATGCAATGTCAATGTGATATTGTGATTTTCATATAAGGTTTGTTTCTCTTTCGCCTATGACAGCACCCCTAGAGAGACCGCCTCCACCTCCTCAGGACAGGAAACAGGAACCAGAACCGCCTTTTAAAAGAGGAACCATCCCCTCTATCCCCAGTTCTGTTTCCTGTCCTAAGGGACAGGTGGGAATTGGATCCACTGGTTAAAGTTAACATGAAGCTGCGGGCGCCCCGGTTATATATTGTGTAAGGAGGGTTATCCCATGCGGCATAAGACTCCTTTGGGAGCCACTGCAGAAGACTGGGCTCCCTTTTCTCTCCTACCTCTTTTCTGTTTTCCTTCCCGGGGGCCGGGGGGGTTTTGGCCTTCCTGGGCTTCTGCGAACCTCTGCGGCTATGTTCGGCCGCTGGCCCGCGTTTCGGGATGCTTTACCTCCGGGTTTCGACGTTAGGAAGAAGCCGACGCTGCCTGCAGACTGGAAGGGGGGGTGAGAGCCGGCATGCACGCGCCAAGGAGAAAAGCCCAGCCAACTCACTGCCATACCGAACTTTGACTAATCACTGATCTTACCGAGGGGTGAAGATACTGGTATATAGGGCAGCTTCACTTACCATGAAGTACCCAAGCGTGGTTTTATACCTGGTAACTCCTGCTGAAGCCTGTCATCTGCTACTTGGAGCATCTGGACTATTGACCCTTGCATTACCTGACTACAATTCTGCCTGCCGTCTTCTGTAAGTTTGCCTAGATTTCTAACCCTGCACTGCCTGACCACGAGTTCGCCTGACCCAGTTTATCGTATTACTCTGAACTTTGTTTTGCCTTGATTGCAAGTGACTTTTGTATGTCTTCTACCAGTAAAGATCATCTGTTCCTTTACTCTGCCTTTGTTGTACACACTGCAACACCAGGGTCCTGACTGAGAGTCAGCAATATTGGGCTAATTCCTAGTCCTCTATCAGCTGATCCAGAGGATCCACATCTTCTGGTCGTTACAGTACGCTTGGGCCATGGATCCTGCTGGCTCTAAACCCAGAATGTCTGAAGTACTGCAGGAACTTGAACAACAGCGTACCACCCAGAAACAAGTGGTAAATTACTCATAGCATGTAGCTGCTCGCTTGGACTTTCTCACTACAGCACAGTCTGCACAGGCTCCTACAGCTCCTGTTGTTCTTGCTGCGGTTGCAGTCTAGTCAGTTTCTTCTGGACTTCGTTTGTCTGCTTCGTCCCGTTACAGCGGCAATCAGAAAACCTGTCGTGGGTTTCTCAATTAGTGTACAATTCACTTTTAGCTGGTTCCTTATCACTTTCAATCTAATCGAGCTAAAGTGGCATTCATCATCTCGAGGGAGAGGCCCTGGCCTGGGCGAATCCAGTATGGGAGAGATCTGGACCCATCACTAGTGATGGCTTTGCAGTTTACCGGGCGGTCATTTTGTGGCCAACTTTGCCCGTTCGCGATTTGCCAAACATGTGAACATATGGCAAAGTTCGCCAGTGCCATATTCTTTTGCATTGCACCGAACTTTGACTTTGGCTATACCCCACTTTCCCTGATGAAGCCACACAGTGGTGAAACATGTCGGGAAGGGTGTAAGATAGTGTAGCGATTAGCATTTTAGGCAGTTTAACAGTGAGCAATATAAATGTAGCGCAAGGGCTATCTGAGGGAAAAATTGTTACAAGTGTATTATTGGAAACCAGCTTTGAATGTGCAATTGGTTTGCCTGAGCCTGAGTGTGTGGAGAGGGAAAAAGGGATACACAGTGTCGGTGTATAATCGTTAATTTCTAACGATAATTTGTTTTCCCTTAGTCCTAACAGCAATTAGAACTGCCCCCTGTGGACTCCTGAAAAGGAGGGAACTAACCCCCAGCCCACCGTGTTTATAGAAAGCATCATCTACTTAGGGTGAGAATTTGTGTGCTGCTGTTAGGACTAAGGGAAAACAAATTATCGTTAGAAATTAACGATTCCCTTACGTCCTACCAGCAGCACAGATGGGAGATAGCAAGAAGAAACCCCTAGAGAGGGTCCTCATGCCTAGCAGAACTAAGGATCATCTGCCCAAAGGCTGAAAACTCTGCCACCTTAGCATCTATTCTATAATGGGAGATGAAGTTTGATTCAGAGCTCCAGGAAGCCGCTTTACAGATTAACTCTATGGGGAGAAGTCTCTCCGCAACAGAGGTTGAAACGGCCCTAGTAGAGTGGGCTCTTACAAACTCCGGAGGAATTAAAGATTGAGACACAAAGGCCTCCCTGATGGCTTCCTTGATCCAGCGACTAATGGTAGATTTAGACGTTTTACGGCCTCTAGACTTACCGGCAAACAGGATAAAGAGATTTTTATCTATCCTGAACTCCCTAGATCTATCCACATAGATCTGACAATATCCAGCGGATGTCTGGCCAGAACATCGGAGGAGGAGGCAGAAGAAAACAAAACTGGCAAATAAATTACCTGGCTAATATTCTGAAAAGTCGGAACTTTAGGTCTAAAGTAAGGTAAAAACTTTAGGAGAACTCTGTCCTGTAAGAAAATGGCATAGGGATGCATTGCTGAAAAAGCTTGCAATTCAGAGATCATCTTGGCTGAGGTTACAGCCAGAAGGAAGACCGACTTTAGAGTCACGAACTTAAAGTCTACCTCCTCCAAAGGCTCAAAGGGAGGAGATGCTAATCCCTTGAGAACTACTGATAGGTCCCACTGAGGAACTGGTTTCAGTATTGTAGGCTTCAATCTTTCAGCCCTCTTAAGGAAGCGTTCACAGGCGCAACAAAAAAGTTCCTGCTCCACCAAAAAAGGGGGGAGCACCTCGCCAGTCCACCTGTCCATAGGACAGAAAAAAACACTGTGGGCTGGGGGTTAGTTTCCTCCTTTTCAGGGAGCAGGAAACTTCTTATTGGTTCTTGGGCTCATTAAAATTTCCGCCGGTCCTACCAGTCCACATGGGGCAGTTAACCCCATCTGTTCTGCTGGTAGGACGTAAGGGAATAGCCACTTAGTTTTCAACTGAGCTGCAGCATGTGTAACAATGTGAGTAATTTCCAGGGTGGCTGATACAAGCGTGTGACTTGTAAATTTAATAGGTCACGCGCAAACAGACTGTTATTTAAAACTGCATGCAACGGAGGTTAAATTTGAACCCTACTGGTTCACAACACACGCCAGGCTCTTTGAAACAGTCGATACATGTGTGTGGCCTGTAACTAAATTGCAAGCCACACATAGATAGACTGTTAAAGGATGTGGCACCTTTCACTGTAATAAAGATAACACCCAACTCCCACAGACACCTAATTCAGGCTGCAGCACACGGTAGTATCTAACATGCCCCTGTAAATTGCAGTAGTGTGCCAATCATTGACACTATGTAACCTCAATCAACTATACTAATAGTGCACCTGTGGGTGACTGTATTATAGTTCAGATACCACAAGTCCCTTAGTTGCCGCTAGCAACCACTAGTAGCTAATAATTAAATTGGTATCACTGTTTCTTTTTCACTTTTCAGTTTTAAACAAGAATAATAAAGATATATTTTTATATTAAGACACTAATAGTTAGAGACCCCTAAAGGGATTTTGTCCAGGTCTTCTGACCGTTTAGTTTATTGAACTTTGACCCATGACACATCTATCAGGTGGGACAGGACAGCCAATTGAGATGTTTCAGCACATGGACACACCCCCACCCTATAACAGAACCCGATCTGGCAGCTATTTTATATTCTGTGTTTTGCCAGTGTAGAGAGAGGTTGCTTTGTGGAGCAGGGACAGACTGTTAGGGATACCAAACGCTAGCTAATAGGGGTGCAAAAGTCCTTTTAAGGATTGGTATAGGTGTGCTATCGATAGGTGTGAAATACTGAGGGGTGTGATATACTTATAATATACTTTATAACATAGAAAGTATATTATAGTGGATTTGTATTGTGCAGCAGTTGTGTGCGGTTCTGCTGCGATACCGCACCTTTATAGAGGGACAAGCGGTATTGGAACAACTATTTGCAACAGATGTGATATACCTGTTGTCCCCAAAAAAACTGATTGAGGCATGTGATATACAGTCTTCCACAAAATACTGATTGAGGGCTGCAATATACCTGTAACCTGTTGCCCCAAATAAACAAGGTGGTGTGATATAACTGTTGTGGCAAAAAAAATAATTGAGGGGTGTGTTATACCTGCTTCCACAAAATACTGATTAACGTGTTTGATATACCTGCTTCTACAAAATACTGATTGAGGGGTGCGATATACCTGCTTCCACAAAATACTGATTGAGGGGTGCGATATACCTGCTTCCACAAAATACTGATTGAGGGGTGCGATATACCTGCTTCCACAAAATACTGATTGAGGGGTGCGATATACCTGCTTCCACAAAATACTGATTGAGGGGTGCGATATACCTGCTTCCACCAAATATTGATTGAGGGCTGCGATATACCTGCTTCCACAAAATATTGATTAAGGGGTTTGATGTACTTGTTTCCACCAAATATTGACTGAGGTCTGCGATATACCTGCTTCCACCAAATATTGATTAAGAGGTTCTATATGCCAAGTGAATAAAATAGATAGGGACCCACACTGCCTGTTAGGTAATAGTATAGAGAGAAGCGGTGAGACTCGTACGGATGCTGCAGGTACAGAGAGGGTTAATTGCCTAAATGCCCTCTAAAAAATAACTACTGTATGCAGATCAAATAACTGAAACCGCGCTTGCACTCAGAGATGACACCTAATGATCCCCAGAAATTACAAGTGTGAAGTAGGTGGACACTATGCTCTACTTCACATGTGCATTAACACACACAGAGAAGTACACTTATGTGTCTCCACAGTCCTTTTATATTGGGTTGAAAGCGAGGTGTAGGGGAATCCCACCTTCAGTCTGGTGGAGTAGATCTTTAGTTTCCTCAACCAATGCGCGCGTTCCCGGGCGGTGACTCGTGCGCGCGGGGGAAACCAGCGTTGGTAGTTATGGAAACTGATGAAGCTTTGTGTGACGTCACACCTTGTACCTCGTACGGATGCCCGCACCAGTCACAATTCCACCAACGCGTTTCGGAATCCTCTGATTCCTCTGAAGGCGGGATTCCCCTACACCTCGCTTCCAACCCGATATAAAAGGACTGTGGAGACACGTAAGTGTGTGTATTAATGCACATGTGAAGTAGAGCATAGTGTCCACCTACTTCACACTTGTAATTTCTGGGGATCATTAGGTGTCATCTCTGAGTGCAAGCGCGGTTTCAGTTATTTGATCTGCATACAGGTTCTATATACCTGTTCCACAAAATACTGATTAAGATGTTTGATAGACCTGCTTCCACAAAATACTGATTGAGGGGTGCGATAGACCTGCTTCCACCAAATATTAATTTGAGGCCTGTGATATACCTGCTTCCACAAAATATTGATTGAGGGGTGCGATATACCTGCTTCCACCAAATATTGATTGGGGCCTGCGATATACCTGCTTCCACAAAATATTGATTGAGGGGTGCGATATACCTGCTTCCACCAAATATTGATTGGGGCCTGCGATATACCTGCTTCCACAAAATATTGATTGAGGGGTGCGATATACCTGCTTCCACCAAATATTGATTGAGGGGTGTGATATACCTGCTTCCACCAAATATTGATTGGGGCCTGCGATATACCTGCTTCCACAAAATATTGATTGAGGGGTGCGATATACCTGCTTCCACCAAATATTGATTGGGGCCTGCGATATACCTGCTTCCACAAAATACTGATTGAGGGGTGCGATATACCTGCTTCTACCAAATTTTGATTAAGGGGTCCTATATACTAGTGATGAGCAAGCATGTTCGGCTCGAGCATCGCTATGCTCGGCCCATGGCGGTACTCGACCGATGCTTGAGTCTCCTCCCCGCTCTCTGTGCTAAATACTGTACCACAGGTGAAAACAGTGTATTTTGGGAAAATGTAAATTATTTGTGCAACATCTACTGTGTGTGCATTTCATACATATCCCTGACATGTACTGTACTTTATCCGCAGACGGTGTATGCTAGTCTGTGACATTATCAGAACAAAACAAAACACGACCTTGAGTGTCCTAACCTGAGTAGTAGTCACTATAATAGTGCGCTATATAACTAGACACTCAATTTCCATAACAGGAAAAGCTCATAAATCAGACAAAAAACAGAGAAAAAACTAGAGCCCACAACTTCCAAATTAGAAAAAATATAAATATATCTTTATTGTTACATAGTATTAATTATCAAATGTTAAAAAAGGGGGTAGGGGACAAAAAACACCATCCCAGTACACCAGGTCATGATTACATTACATACCATTGGAGAATACATAATTATCCAATGTTAAAATGCATATGCCAAATCGCAAAATATAGAATATCAGTTAGTTATATACGGAGTGAGTGTCTGAAAGGAACGTATACAGAGAGAAAGACCATAGATATAAATAATATCGAAGGGGTGTAACGTTACCTACAACATGGCCATACATATCATGCCATGTCTATATATATAAACCATGTGGCTGATCATACATATAACAAAAGGTCTGTCTCAGAAGAATACTAGTATGCACCAATGTTCAGGTGCAGAGAACTCACCTCACTGAATCAAGGCCTGCGAGACTGGGATGGCGTTACCCGACGCGCGTTTCGGCGTGCCTTCGTCTGGGGGTAACACCATCACTGTGGGAAATCTCTTTTAAAATACCTCTGACCAATCAAAGGACAGGACATAGATTGCACATGATTTGTCCTACCCGAACATCTGTGGCCGCACCGAGCGGGCCGGCCGAAGCTCCGAAATCCCTCCCACAGGCGTCATGCCATGAAGCGGCGAGTCACGTGACATAGTCTCGCGAGACGTCCGGTTGGCATAGAGATGCCTGAGGGAGGGGCACAGAGCGAGGCCGCGCGTCACCCTGCGAACCATGTCAGGCAGGAGAAGTCATCATGCCGGGGATACACGCCATGGATACCATTGATGTATATAGGGTCACCATGGCAACTTACATAATCACCTGTTGTAAATATCATACCTATGGTTATATACGTCATTAGCAATTGCCGTAGTTATCAATATATCACATCGATTAAAATGTTGCCTAATTATACAATTATATGCACATATAAAAATCATTTTATATACATAGTGTACTAAAGTATAAACGAAAAAAGGCTTGTAATTATCACTTATACAAGAAATGTGTCAGAATGCAGGAAAATATTACTGTGTGTTTTAATAAGTGTTAATTATATATGACAGTGGTGAGTGCAATGATATAAACTAAAACATATTGCCAAAAGTGATATTAAACCAAAAATTATGACACTAGATGCAAAAATAAAATTATATTAGAAATATGCAAATCTAGTGAGAATGACATGTCCTAAAGACAAGAAGTTAAGCCTGATGAAGGGCACAGGAATGGCCCGAAACGTTGCTACTGTGTAACCATGCAATCCGGCTAAAATAAATTCACTTATTTGCAAAGAATCTTCTGGTGTGCTGTCAAACTTTATATGACACTTATTAAAACACACAGTAATATTTTCCTGCATTCTGACACATTTCTTGTATAAGTGATAATTACAAGCCTTTTTTCGTTTATACTTTAGTACACTATGTATATAAAATGATTTTTATATGTGCATATAATTGTATAATTAGGCAACATTTTAATCAATGTGATATATTGATAACTACGGCAATTGCTAATGACGTATATAACCATAGGTATGATATTTACAACAGGTGATTATGTAAGTTGCCATGGTGACCCTATATACATCAATGGTATCCATGGCGTGTATCCCCGGCATGATGATTTCTCCTGCCTGACATGGTTCGCAGGGTGACGCGCGGCCGCGCTCTGTGCCCCTCCCTCAGGCATCTCTATGCCAACCGGACGTCTCGCGAGACTATGTCACGTGACTCGCCGCTTCATGGCATGACGCCTGCGGGAGGGATTTCGGAGCTTTGGCCGTCGCGCTCGGTGCGGCCACAGTTGTTCGGGTAGGACAAATCATGTGCAATCTATGTCCTGTCCTTTGATTGGTCAGAGGTATTTTAAAAGAGATTTCCCACAGTGATGACGTTACCCCCAGACGAAGGCACGCCGAAAAGCGCGTCGGGATAATGCCATCCCAGTCTCGCAGGCCTTGATTCAGTGAGGTGAGTTCTCTGCACCTGAACATTGGTGCATACTAGTATTCTTCTGAGACAGACCTTTTGTTATATGTATGATCAGCCACATGGTTTATATATAGACATGGCATGATATGTATGGCCATGTTGTAGGTAACGTTACACCCCTTCGATATTATTTATATCTATGGTCTTTCTCTCTGTATACGTTCCTTTCAGACACTCACTCCGTATATAACTAACTGATATTCTATATTTTGCGATTTGGCATATGCATTTTAACATTGGATAATTATGTATTCTCCAATTGTATGTAATGTAATCATGACCTGGTGTACTGGGATGGTGTTTTTTGTCCCCTACCCCCTTTTTTAACATTTGATAATTAATACTATGTAACAATAAAGATATATTTATATTTTTTCTAATTTGGAAGTTGTGGGCTCTAGTTTTTTCTCCGTTTTTTGTCTGATTTATGAGCTTTTCCTGTTATGGAAATTGAGTGTCTAGTTATATAGCGCACTATTATAGTGACTACTACTCAGGTTAGGACACTCAAGGTCGTTTTTTGTTTTGCTTTGATAATTTGTACTGTGGTTTTTTTCACAGATTCCTTCGACCATGGATTACAAAGCCAGGGAACAGGCTTGGCTATCACAATTAGATGCTGTTTTTAAGGGCGCCCGAACAGATTGATTTATTCGTCAATCTGGTTAGCGGTGACCTTGAAAGAATATCAGGGACAGTACCTAGGGACAACTTGACGAAAATACAGAGACAGAGTTTGGAAAAATTGAAAAATATACCTGACCTAATATATAAACCGGCTGATAAAGGCGGAAATTTAGTGATATGGCCCCGCAAGATGTATCTGACTGAAGCGTATAAACAACTAACAACAAAATCTGTTACCAAAAATTAAGGTATAATCCCTTGTTGTCCTTCAGAGGTGAGCTCACGAAAATCTTGGAGATAGCCCTAGAGAAAAACATCATTTCTAAGGAGCTACATGATGTCTTTACTGTTCGTGAACCTACTATTCCAACTCTATACCTACTCCCCAAGATCCATAAAAATGCTGTCACCCCACCAGGTAGGCCGATAATTTCGGGACAGGGGAGTCTGGTTGATAATATCTGCAAATTTGTCGATCATCATCTTAAACCCATGGTACAACTATTGCCATCCTATATATACGGGACACTTCTGATCTGTTACAAAAATTACACGGGATATGTCTGGATGACAATACCTTACTTGTAACGTGTGACGTGGAGTCCCTGTATACTAGTATTAAACATTCTGATGGACTTCAGGCAGTTGATTTTTTCCTTTGGGCCAATAATACTGCAAAAGATCTGGCATCTTTGATATTACAGTTGCTCCAGTTTATACTGACCAGGAATTTCTTTACCTTCAATGGGTCCTTCTTCCTACAGCTCCAGATATCAGAGAGAGGAGGATCTGAGGAAACTACCTCTCTATTCGTGCACCATCGCATAAATATCTTGAATATGCGGGAATATTTCTGGTTCGTAGAATCTGCCCTGGAGTGAGAGATTGTTCTCAGGAGCTCCACCGAAAGCCCTTTAGCTTCTAGAAGGGATCGGTCAGTCTCCAGGCTGTCAGACTGAGCCTTCTCAGATCTAGACAGGGACCTGTGTTCTGGTACACTAGGTTCTGTATTAAGGGAAGTCTCCAATAATTGCCCTGACTCATCTGCATGAGCTGGGTGAACCAAGACCTCTTCGGCCAGAATGGAATGATGGCTATCACTGAGGTCTGGTCTTGCTTGATCTTCATCAATACCCTTGGTATCATGGAAATTGGAGGGAATACATAAGCCAGCCTGAACCTCCATGTTATGGACAGAGCATCTATCGCTACCGGATTGTCCTCTTTGTACAGGGAGCAGAACCTGCTTACTTTAGCGTTCAAACGAGTTGCCATCAAATTGATCTCGGGAATCCCCCAGCGCTGGACTATCCTGGAGAAGATGTTGTCGTTCAGGGACCACTCTCCCGGTACCGGAAGGCCCCGACTTAGACGATCTGCTACTATGTTGAGATCCCCTCTGATGTAAACTGCCACTAGATGAGATAGATTGCTCTCTGCCCAAGATAGAATTAATCCCATCTCCCTCAGGAGGGTCCGGGATCTCGTTCCTCCCTGTCTGTTTAGATAAGCAACCACAGTTGTGTTGTCGGTCCGTACTCTCACAGCCTGATTTTGGATGAAAGGAGAGAAGTGATTGAGGGCTAACCTGACCGCCCTCAACTCCCTCAGATTGGACGAGAGGAGTCTCTTCTGAGGATTCCAGGTATTCTGAACTGTATTGTGTCCCAGATGGGCTCCCCAGCCTAGAACGGAGGCGTCCATGGTCAAAATCACCCAAGTAGGTTGGGATAAAGGCTTCCCATCTACTAGGTTCTTCCACCACCTGAGGGAGGAACGGACTTCTACAGACAGGGAGTGATTCCGATCTAGGTCCCTGGGCTTGCGACTCCAAACCGCTAAGACCTCCTCTTGCAGTGGACAAAGATGCCACAAGGCCCAAGGCACTGCCTCTGCAGACGCTGACATGTGGCCTAACATCCTCATGAGAACCCGAAAAGACACCCGTCTGGGGGATAGGAGGAACTCTGCAGCTTTTATTACTTTGTCTCTCCTCTGTGGAGACAGATATAGGGTCATTAGTTGTGAATCTATCACAAACCCCAGAAACCGCCTTGTGGTAGAGGGGACCAACTCTGATTTGTCCCAATTTATGAGCCATCCCAGGTACTGCAGAGTGTGGAGAGCTTGTTGAAGCTGGACTTGTAAGACTTCTGCGAACTCGGCTTTTAAAAGCCAATCGTCTAAATAAGGGACGACTTCTAAGCCTAGAAGTCTTAAAGGGAATCGGTCACCAGCATATTAGCATTTTTTTTTTCATGAATCCTTGTTTATTAAATTACCTTATTTCCATAAGTGTTCTTGGTTCTCTTTTTTGTCTTGTCATTTCTTGTAAAAATCACTTTTTCTGATACGCAAATGACCGTGTTAGGAAAAATGCTAATATGCTGGTGACAGATTCCCTTTAAGTGGGCGACCACAGGAGCCACAACCTTTGTGAAGGTGTGTGGCGCAGAGGAAGGGCAACACAGCAAACTGGTAGTGCTTCACTACCTCTTTTATGAAGACAGCAACTCTGAGATATTTCCTGTGGGCCGGATAGATAGGAACATGAAGGTAAGCATCCTTCAGATCTATCATTACCATCACGTCTGCCGGGTTCAGGATGTTTAGGACTGAGCGAATGGTTTCCATCCGGAAACGCTTCTTTCTGATAAACCGATTTAGGTAACGCAGATCGATAATCATGCGCCAATATCCTGACGGCTTTGGAACGAGAAAAATGGGAGAATATACTCCCTCACCGTGCTCGCAAGGGGGAACCTCCTCTAAAGCCCCCTTGACTATGTACTGGAGTACAGAGTCCTCTAGGACCAGCTGTCTGCTGGGTGTTAAACGCCTTGTAAGGACGAACCTCTCCTGAGGTTGGGAAATAAAATCGATCCTGTATCCGGTTGAGATTACCTGCAACACCCCTCCTACTGGAGGATTCAAACAGGGAGGTTTGTGCGGAAGTGTGGGGACGGGGAGGTGGTGGGCTGGCCAAGAGTCATTGATCAGCCCTGCGGTTCCCGCGACCGTGACCTCTGCCCCTCTTGTAGCCTTCGGAACGTCTCTGGTTCCTCTCTCTTCCCTGGAATCTTCCTCCTCTGCCTCTTCCACGTCCTCGAAAGGATTGCTGAGGAAGTGATTTTACCCTTCTTGTCAACTAGATTTTCCATCAAGCGATCAAGTTCGGAGCCAAACAACCTGCCAGGCTCATAAGGAAGAGTGCACAGATTGAATTTGGAGATATTGTCCGCTACCCAGGGCTTCAGCCATAGGGGACGTCTGCTAGCTGCAGACAAAGCCATCGATTTAGCAGCTAGCTTTAGTTGCTGCTGAGACGCATCTGCCATGAAATCTATGCCCAACAGTAGAGTCTTGAACTGGTCCAAAATATCATCTCTGGTGACTCCCGAATCTATATCTGACTGGATCTTGAGCCTGCGGGCGCGAATGAAGTCAGACACTTCAGTACAGGCTATGGCCACGGAGGCAGAGGCAGATGCCGCAGAATAATTGCGCCTAAGCGAACATTCTGCGCGTCTGTCAAGGGGATCCTTCAGATTACTCCCGTCATCAGAAGGCACCAAGGTTCTCCTGGAAAGCTTGGCTATTGCCATATCCACCTTAGGTGGTGGGACCCAATCCAGGGAGTCCCCGTCCTGTAGGGGAAACATAAGTTTAAACCTTTTGGTTAAAACCGGACCTTTCTCCGGGTGTTTCCATTCTGTCGCCATTAATTTTTTAAGCGACTCATCCACTTTGATGGCCCTTAGCCCCCTAGCGGTGGAGTGTGGAGCTTTCCCATGCTCAACATCCTGGTCCCTTGACCTGATGGAGCACAGTAATCTCTGGGTTTTTTTGGCTGGAAAGGAAAAAACCAACTCTTCTTCCTCAGAGGAAGAATCCTCCCCGAGCGAGACCACATCCTCGGACATCGGAACAGGCCCAGGGGAGGCCTGCCTAGGTCTCTTATTAGAGACCGCCCCCTTGATCTCCGCGATTGAGGTGTCCATGAACTCCTTCATCCACGAGAACATCTCCACGACAGTAGGCTCAGGATTGGCCGGCCTAGGGCGACAGCCTGGACACTGATGAAACTTGTAGGAGTCCGGCAACGGGGTGCCACAACCGGAACAAGTCAGATGTTTTTGCTTGTGAGCAGACTTTCCTAAGAAAGAAATAAGCACTATTAAAATAGCTCCAAACCTAAAGGGTCTGCACCAGACGTCAATCTTACCGTGAGAAGGGGACGTCATATTTGAGAATTTGAATACAGGCCTTGAGGAACTTCTGATCAGAATAAGGATCACCGGATCAGCCAACAGTGCAACACTGACCCAGCAAGCCTCCTGGCCTTATATAGCAGGAAGGGGAGGGAGGGGGGAGGAGGGATGTAACTCCAACAACCCCCAGGCTCCCCATCTATATTAGAAACTATCCTATAGTTTAAAAAATGTTCAATTTTAAAGTTCAGGGGGCTCCTCTGCCCCCCCCCCCCCCCCCCCGCAAGAAGTAGTACCGCTATAGAGAAAAAAAGAGTAACCTGGTATCTGCCACCGCGGACCGGAAGTGCACAGTGACGCACTTCTGGTCGCGCGTCCGAACTTACCGGGAGCCCAATTCGCAACCCAGCGGAGGAATTAATAATTTCTCCCCCAAACACAGGGGGAGAGACTCTTGGGGTAGAGTCATCCCTGTCTGACCGAACCCACAGGACAAAAAAAAAGCAACTAGTCCTGTTTTGGGACGGACTATATAAGGGGGGGGGGGGAATTAATTAACTAATTAATTATTGATGATGCAGAATTTTATTCAACAAAAATTCCGCCTGTCCTGACCAGCTTTACAGGGGCAAATACCCCACTTGTGCCGCTGGTTAGGACGAAAGGGAATTAATGAGCCAGCTGGAAGGATGTGGGGAGTTCTATCTACAAGGCCAAGGTAGCCGCTCCCTTATCAGAGTTTGACGTCCAAGAGAGCTATGTTCTCTCTGTGTTTCGGGATGTGCTGCTGAAGAAGATAAGATGCTGTAGAAGGTTTTAACCATTAAAAATTCTGTTAGTATGGTGCGGAAGTATTGCATTATATGAATAACGATTCAAATCACTAGTTTCGATTTCCACCTCCTTGGCGGGGGCCTGATTTGTCTATGATTATCTGCAGTGTTATAAAGATGTATGCTTGCTTGTAATAAAGTAAAGAGAGAACCTCATTCAGCAGTGCGTCTGTGTCAGCTCTCCGAGCGCTCGCAAATCCACATCAATTGGGACCCCGACAATCATAGAGGTAGGGGGTTTTGCCCCAACAATACCAATGTCATACCACCTGATTTTCTTGACCAAGATGTGAAGATAGAGTCTTTGCAAGGTCCTTACACCCCCCCACCACCACCACCACCAAAACAAACTAATAGCGCAGCTACAATAATTGTTGTGTCTAGAGGGGACATATACATGAAATGGCAAATAGAAAGATCATATGAAGCATTGGTTGAGGACCAAATATTCCAGTCTATGACAATACACCAGTACACTCAATGGTTTATTACAGAGAACCTCAGGGAACTCGCAGTGTCCTTAATCTTAAGTCCTCCTTGAATGGTGGGAGGTGGGAACACGTGGTGCAGGTCAGGGCAGTAGATAGTCACGCAGGATCTCACTTTAGGACAATGCTATGTAATGTTATCTTAAATATAATTAAAACAGCAGTTGCTTAACCACTTTCCAACCGCCCATTGACTATAAACGTCCTGGGCAGTCAGGTTTATCTCTGAATGGAAGTTCTGGAATGTCCTTTCAGAGATTGCAGCTGCACGCTAATTGTGCAGCTGCTGTGTCGGGGGCTCACTGTCAGTGACAGCAGGGCACCCCAGAGAGAAGGCAGGAACCGGGCATCCCTGCCTTCTAGATTGCTGTATACACAGCGATGAACGAGTGCTGTGTATACAGATCAGGAAGCACCATGTCGCTTCCTGTCCCGGCCCGGTGGTCATGTGACCGCCGGGGGAGTGCAGGAGCTGATGGGTCTTCCATAGACCTCGATCAGCCCTGCACTGAGGCTGTACAGCGCTGTATACTGATGTACGGCCTCTCTAAGGGGTGTATTTCCCCTGTAACTGGGACTACTATGTCAGCCCCAGTTACAGGAGAAATCAATAGTGGAAAAAAAAGTGAAGTTAAATGTCCCCCAGAGGTCTTGTATAACCTTATGATGGACACAAAGTGTGAAATAAAATAAAGTGTTTAAGAAATAAAAATAAAGTTTCACATGTAAAAAAAATTACATTTCCCCAATTAAGGCCCCTTTCACACGGGCAAGTTTTCCGCACGGGTGCAATGCGTGATGTGAACCCATTGCACCCGCACTGAATCCTGACCCATTCATTTCAATTGGTCTGTGTACATAAGCGTTGTTTTTCACGCAGCCCTAGCCCCATAGAAGTGAATGCGTGAAAAACGCATTGGATCTGCAAGCAGGTGCGGATGCGTTGCGTTTTTCACTGATGGTTGCTAGGAGATGTTGTTTGTAAACCTTCAGTTTTTATCACGTGCGTGAAAACGCATCAAAACGCATTGCACCCGCGCGGAAAAACTGAACTGAACGCAATCGCAGGCAAAACTGAATGGCTTTGCCTGTGAAATCAGTAGTTTTCACTGAACGCATCCATAGCGCATCCGGACACGCTCGTGTAAAAGAGGCCTAAGTCATTTAAAAAATGTTAAAAATAGGAAAAAATAATTAAAATACACATATGGTATTTGGAATTGCCGCGTCCATGACGGGCAGCTCTATAAAATTTTTATATGATCTACCCCATCAGGTAAACTGTAGAAAAATAAAAAAAATAAACATTAGCCAAAACAGCCTTTTTAGGGTACTTTCACATTTGCAGCATAGCTATCCGGCAGGTGAACAGCCTGCCGGATCCGCCATGCCGCAAGTACCCGTGCACGTCCGACTTTTTAGTCTGGGCGATCTCTGCCGTGCACTGCCGTGCTGCGCTGGATCCATGCTCTTCATCCAGCTATCTCCCCATCTCGATACTCCCATTCACATCAAAATTTCTAAAACAACATGTCCATCTTAAACCGTCCTCAGACCTCTCATCCTACTCACTTTTTGAAACATAGAAACATAGAAAGTGTCGGCAGATAAGAACCATTTGGCCCATCTAGTCTGCCCAATATACTGAATACTATGAATAGCTCCAGGCCCTATCTTATATGAAGGATAGCCTTATGCCCAATATACTGAATACTATGGATAGCCCCAGGCCCTATCTTATATGAAGGATGGCCTTATGCCCAATATACTGAATACTATGACTAGCCCCCGGCCCTATCTTATATGAAGGATGGCCTTATGCCCAATATACTGAATACTATGACTAGCCCCCGGCCCTATCTTATATGAAGGATGGCCTTATGCCCAATATACTGAATACTATGAATAGCCCCCGGCCCTATCTTATATGAAGGATGGCCTTATGCCCAATATACTGAATACTATGAATAGCCCCCGGCCCTATCTTATATGAAGGATGGCCTTATGCCTATCCCATGCATGCTTAAACTCCTTCACTGTATTTGCAGCTACCACTTCTGCAGGAAGGCTATTCCATGCGTCCACTACTCTCTCAGTAAAGTAATTCTTCCTGATATTACTTTTAAACCTTTGCCCCTCTAATTTAAATCTATGTCCTCTTGTAGCAGTTTTTCTTCTTTTAAATATTCTCTCCTCTTTTACCGTGATGATTCCCTTTATGTATTTAAAAGTTTCTATCATATCCCCTCTGTCTCTTCTTACTTCCAAGCTATACATGTTAAGGTCCTTTAACCTTTCCTGGTAAGTTTTGTCCTGCTATCCATGTACTAGTTTAGTAGCTCTTCTCTGAATATCCTTCTGCAGATCTGGTCTCCAGTACTGCACACAATACTCCAAATGAGGTCTCCCTAGTGCTCTGTAGAGCGGCACGAGCACCTCCCTACTGTTAATGCCTCTCCCTATACACCCAAGCATTCTGCTGGCATTTCCTGCTGCTCTATGACATTGTCTGCCCACCTTTAGGTCGTCTGATATAATGACCCCTAAATCCCTTTCCTCAGATACTGAGGTTAGTACTGACCCACTAAAATCTGGTTTCTGACCCAATCACTCCACTGAAACCATCAAAGTTGCCAATGATATGCTAGCTGCGAAAGCTAAACATCATTACTGCTTTTTATTCACCTGTCCTCTGCCGGTCAAGAACTCTCTCCTGTTGCAAACCCTCTCACCCCTCATCTGAAACATGATGCACCTATGAACCTGGCACCCAGAGCTGATCATTATGCCTTAGGCACGTGTCTTAAGGTGCCTAATGGGAAATACAGCCCTGCCTCTTAGATGTACAGTGCCCTGGAATTAATGTCGCTTTCAAATAAATAAAAATAAAACATTCAGAAAATAAATAAAATTGCTTTTTAAAAAATGAAAAATGCATGAAGTACATTTGTTATTCAACAGACAGAGGCCAAATATGAGCCACCTACTGGCCAGTACTTATCTGAGACCTACAAATTACTAATAATTTATCTTCTTGTCTCCATTCATGTTCTGTAGGTAATAAAGAAGGAGGAGGATACAAATGAAACACATATATGAGCATCACTTGGTCACTGACTTCATGTTAGCATTATTCAGGGGGAAAATTTTATATTCTGTTAGAAAGGTACATGATGTAAACTGTAGTGAAGGTAATTTTCTTACCAGTGACTGTATTTGTGAGTTATAACCTCCCTTCTGATCCTCTGCTGTATCATGTATACTTCTCTATTCATTCCTGAGATTGACATTAAGGCCCATTTCACACGAGCGAGTTTTCCTGGTGCAATGCGTGACGTGAATCTTGACCCATTCATTTCAATGGGTCTGTGTACCTGACCGTTTTTTTCACGCATCAGTTCTGCTGGTCAATGTTAAAATAGCATTGCTATAAAAAAGCCATACATTATAGGTATAATGCATTGCATAAAAAAAAAAAAAATACTGTCTGTTACAGTTCCCTTGTGGGACTATTAAGTGGTAAAAAATCCCATAAAAATACACTTTTCAAAGAAAAAAAATGCAAAAAAAACCCTCCCCATATATTTGGTTTTGCCACGTCCGTAACGACCCAGACTACATAAATATCACATAAATTATCCCCTATGGTGACCGCTTAAAAAAAAAAAAAAAAAAAAAAGACAGAATTGCTCATTTATTCTTAGTTGCCACCGAAAAACCTAATAACAAGTGATCAAAAAGCACCATTTACTCCAAAATGATACCAATGAAAAATACAAGTCGTCCCACAAAAATCAAGCCCTCACGTAACTCCATAGAAAGAAAAAATAAAAAAGTTATGAGTCTTCGGAAGCGGCAATGTAAAAACATTTTTTTCTTTTAAAAAAAAAGGGGTTTTATTGCAAAAAAGTAGTAAAACCTAAAAAAAAAAGTACTGTATATGTATTAGGTATCACTGTAATTGTACTGACCCAGAGAATAAAGATATTATGTTATTTATACCGAAAAATGAACGCCATAAAATTTATAACGTAAGTAAATGCAGTGGCAGTATTGCTGTTTTTCCCATCCCCCTCCCAGAAAGAGTTAATAAAAGTTAATCAGAAAGTTATGTGTACCCTAAAATGGCGCCATTAAAAACTACAACTTGCCCTGCAAAAAACAAGCCCTCATAAAGCTATATAGACGGAAAAATAAAAAAGTTATAGCTCTTGGAACGCGATGATGAAAAATGGAAAAAAAACGCTTGGTCAGTAAGGCCCAAAACAGGCTGGTCACTAAGGGGTTAACAGAAGTGGGCATCACGATTCCCACCACCGATATATCACTCAGTTCTAGTATCTAGATAGGTTTACCATTGAACCGCAGGAATGGACACATGGGGTCAATCACAATTCACCAACCAAATAAAGATCGCACAGTCAGATACTAACATGGCCAAAATTGTTGGTATCTTCCATTAAAGAAAGAAAAACCCACAATGGTCACTGAAAAACCTTGAAACTGACAATAGTAATAATAAATAAAAATGTACTGAAAATCGGCTAATGAAAATCGTACATTGCTTTTGTATTGTGGTTCAACAGAATAATTTATAAAACTAATGAAACTGGCCTGGACAAAAATGATGGACCCCTAGAAAAGAACTAAAATAATTTGACCTTTGGGACATGTTAAACTAAGGTCTGTCCTGTAATTAGCATCACAGGTGTCTTCGAACTTGTAATCCATCAGTCTGCCTATTTACAGGGTAAAAAGTAGTCACTGTGCTGTTTGGCATCATGGTGGGTACCACACTAAATATGGACCAAAGAAAGCGAAGGAGAGAGTTGTCTCAGGACATTAGAAAGAAAATTATAGACAAACATGGTAAAGGTAAAGGCTATAAGACCATCTCCAAATAACTTGATGTTCCTGATACTACAGTTGCACATATTAAGAAGCTTAAGGTCTACGGGACTGTAGCCAACCACCCTGGATGTGGCCACAAGAGAAAAATTGATAGCAAATCGAAGAGAGGGATAATTAACCAAAGAGCTTAGAACAATTATGAAAGAGATTACAGGTGAATGCCAAGGTCAAAGTGAACCCACCAAAGAAACCACAGTTGAAAGCAAATCATAAAAAAGCGGTACTGGAATTTACCAAAATGCATAGTAAAAAGCCACAAAGCTGCTGGGAGAACGATGGACGAGACAAAACTGGAGCTTTTGGCAAATCACATCAGCTCTATGTTCCCAGACGCATATAAAGATCAGAACATTGGGGTTCAGTGATTATCAGATATGTCCAATTTTTGGCATGTATCTGATGCAGATTCAGCTGCAAAAGGGATTTTCTGTTGAATTTGCTACTTTTTCCAGCTCACGGAGGTCTAAAAAAGGAGGCGTGGCATGTGCGGGGAAGGTGGCCGTCACATCTAATTTATCATTTTCTACGCAGAATTTAGACATACAAAATAATCTAAATCTACTCCAGCAAGGGAGCTGGCGTAGATGTAGTCAGGCTGTGGATGCGCCTAAGTTACGTAGAGGCCGCATAACTTTGGCGCATCCACCGCCAGCGCAGGGGTTATTAGGACCGGTGTCACAGGGTGTCTTGAATATGTGCAGGGTACAATAAATGGGTGCTCCAACAAGATAATGACCTAAAAAACACATCTAAAAACATCCAAAAACGTCTAAGATCAAAGCATTGCAATATTCGGTGATGGGCCTCCATCAGCCCTGATCTAAATCCGATTAAACATCTGTGTAAAGAGCTGAAACATGTTGTCTGAAGAAGGCACCCGTCAAACCTGAAACAGCTGGAGCAGTTTGCTCACGAGGAATGGTCCAAAATACCTGTGGCCGGGTGCAGAAGTCTCATTGAGAGTTATAGAAATCAATTGATTGCAGTGATTGCCTCAAAAGGTTGTGCAACAAAATATTAACTTAAAGGGGTTGTCTCATCATGGACAATGGGGGCATATCACTAGGATATGGTCCCATTGTCTTATAGGTCAGGTTCCCACACCTATATCAAGAACGGAGCACCGCAAGTGAAGGAGGGGGCACTGTTCATGTGCAGCCGCCCTCTATTCATTTTCTATGGGGCTGGCGACAATAGCCAAGCGCTGGCACGGCTATTTCCGACGGCCCCGTAGAAATGAATGGGAGCAGGGGCCACACATGCGCAGTACGCTCCCATTCACTTCTATGGGGAGCAGGCTTGGTGGTGGCCGGATCACAGTCCTCCAGCCACCACCTTGCGGGGCTCCATTCTCGATATAGGTGTGGGTCCCAGCGCACCTATAAGACAATGGGGGCATATCCTAGCGATATGCCCCCATCGTCCATTATGAGACAACCCCTTTAAGGGTCCCATCATTTTTGTCCAGGCCAGTGTCATTCGTTTTGTTTATTTAGTTTTAGTTTTTAGGGCCAACGAATGTCACAGCGCTAGTAGAAAGTACAATATGAGGCAAAAAGAAACTGGCGTAGCACAAAAATAAGGTTTTATTTTATCATTAAATACTGTTTGAATGAAGATGAAATATTAATATGTCCACATACACCATAAAACAGTTATATGGGGTGTATTTACTTCTCCCCGTGTCACCCTGGATTCCCCCGCGGTGTGGGTGGAGGAGTGAATACAGTGATGAGAAGCAAGGTTCATAGGGACAATACCTTGTTTCTATGGATTCTGGTCACAGTTGACTCGGTATATAATTTGGTCGTCAGGGAGATCCAGGATAATCTGTTACCACTGAGGAAGGGACAGTCTTACGTCCCGAAACGCTTCTGGGTATATACAGTAGTGAAAGCTGAAGTTGAAGGTCCGAAACCGCACACAAGCCGCATACTGAGAAAGCGCTGTTCTATCTGTGCTAGCAGCTCCATTGAAGTAAAGCTGAACCAATCAGCACTTGAAGCACGCGTCACGTGGGACGCCACGTTGTTTGACGCGGATGACCACGTGGGACGCCGCGAAAGGTCCTGGAAGAGCGAACACACTAGCGCACGAGCAGCCGGCGGTGTCTCAAGGAGCGGTAAAGTACCGTATGTTCAAACATTAAATTTGATTGTATAACTTACGCAACTTATTGGAACTATTACCTTCACACCAAGTGTAACCCTACAGTTCAAATATCTCCAGCGGGATCTGGAGTAGAGGACGGTGTATCTGTCATCATTAATAGCACCTATCAAGTGGACTGACAATACATCAGGGGTGCATGTGGACTTATTTATACGGTCCAGTTACATCTATCGTATTATAATACGTTTTATTCTGTGTAAAACCTTTGTCTATTGCATGCAGTTTTTTGCCCTTTTGTTTGTGTTTTTATAGTATGCAGCACATCAATTAAATACCATTTTCTGAGCATTTGGCCTAGGTATTTGAGTGCCCCTCCATCTATATATCTAGATCCAGGATAATCCCACCCAAGAAATAAACCTTCTTATTGGCCGTTTAAGGTCCACGAATAATCTAATTAGAGAAAGTGAATCTAAAATTAGGAAATAAGACTTTGGATTTGGGTCCAAATAAATTCTACCCAATGCTAGTTGTGTGGGACTGAGATTCGGCTGAATCAGACCCCAAACCAGTGGAAATTTGCTTCACTCTAGTGTTGGGCGCGAATATCGTAACTTCGAGAATTTGCGAATATTTAGAATATAGTGATATATATTCGTATTTTCGAATATTCTACTTTTTTTTTCATCAGTAACCTCCCTTTTTGCTTGTGGGCCAATAAGAAGGCTGTGATGTCTTTGTCTGACGTAGAAACATCCCTAGCAACCAATAGGAAAGTTGCCTACCCCTTTAGTATATAAGAACCTCTCCAGCAGCCGTTTTCTACAGTGCATTACAGTTCTGAGAGAGACAGCAGTGTCATTGCTGTGCTCTGTGTTTTCCTGTGTCACATTACATTAATTAGTTAGTGAGAGATAGTCAGTGTAGGTTAGACAGTGATATAGTGTAGCTGATAGGTTCCAGTGCAGGGTGTTAGGTAGTTCTGCTGTCCATACATACATGCTACAGACATAGTGCTGTGATGTCACAAGTTCACAACAATACTTAGTGCACCAATCACTAATATGTAGTCAGACCTGCTAAAATGTAAAGTTGCCCGTATTGCGCAAAATATGGGCATCTTTAATTGCCGATTTGCGCAATCGCGAATATATCGGAGTACTCTATCTGCATATAAAGCTATTGTAATGTTCTGCCGTGCCAACCATTTTCTACAGTCTCAGGAAACATCTAGCAGTTTGAAAATGTAGCTATAGTGACCCATGCCTGTATTGCGCACGCATTACGCGCATATTACATTGCCGATTTTCGCAATCAAGAAAATAACCGCAAATTCGTGAATATATGACGAATATTCTACCAAATATTCACGGAATATCGCAAATTTGAATATTGCCCCTGCCGCTCATCACTACTCTCTAAACCGAATATGATAAAGATGAGAAATTGGCTTCTTTCATGTGTGAATTCTCTCATGTGTAACAAGATCAGATTTTTGTCTAAATAATTTCCCATCTTCTGAACATGAACACTATACCTCTCCTGTGTGAACTCCCTGATGTTTAATAAGATGTGATTTCCGTGTAAAACATTTCCCACATTCTGAACATGAATATGGTTTCTCTCCTCTGTGACCTCTCTCATGTCTAACAAGATCAGATTTTTGTCCAAACCATTTCCCACATTCTGCACAAGAATGCGATCTCTCCCCTGTGTGCACTCTCTGATGTTTAACAAGGTATGATTTCCGCGTAAACCATTTTCCACATTCTAAGCATGAATATGGTTTCTCTCCTGTGTGACTTCTCTTATGTCTAACAAGATTTGATTTATTTGTAAAACACTTCCCACATTCTGAACATGAATATGGCTTCTCTCCTGTGTGACTTCTCTTATGTATAACAAGACTTGATTTCTCTGTAAAGCATTCCCTACACTCTGAACATGCATATGGTTTCTCTCCTGTGTGACTTCTCCCATGTATGACAAGATGTGCTTTACATGTAAAATGTTTTCCGCATTCTGAACATGAATATGGCTTCTCCCCTGAGTGACTTCTTTGATGTTTACCAAGAGCTGATTTCTGGGTAAAATGTTTTCCACATTCTGAACATGAATATGGCTTCTCTCCTGTGTGAATCCTCTCATGTGTAATAAGATCAGATTTTTGCAAAAAACATTTCCCACATTCGGAACATGAAAATAGCTTCTCTCCTGTGTGACGTCTCTCATGTGTAAGAAGATTTGATTTTTGTGTAAAACATTTCCCACATTCTGAACACGAATATGGCTTCTCTCCTGTGTGAAATCTCTGATGTTTAACAAGACTAGATTTTTGTGTAAAACATTTCCCACATTCTGAACATGAATATGGTTTCTCTCCTGTGTGACCTCGCTCATGGGTAACAAGATCTGATTTTCGTGAAAACATTTTCCCACATTCTGAACATGAATACGGCTTCTCTCCTGTGTGAATTCTCTCATGTCTAACAAGATGTGATTCATATATAAAACATTTCCCACATTCTGAACATAAATATGACTTCTCTCCTGTGTGTCTTCTTTCATGTATAACAAGATCTGATTCATATATAAACAATTTTCCACCTTCTGAACAGGAGTATAGCTTATCTTGTTTGTGACTGCTCTCAACAAGATCTGATTTATCCATAAAGTATTTCCCATATTCTGAACAGGAGTATGGCTTCTCCTCTGTATGAATTCTTTTGTGTGTAGAAAGACTTGAGCTTTTAGTGAATTTTTCTCCACACTGAAACGATTTACTCCATCTGTGACCTTTACTTGTGGTAAGAATCTGTGATTGGTCAGGAGAAGGTTCCTCATGATTAGGGGGATCATATGATAGATCTGTACTGTGAAGTTTTGGATGTACATTAACGGTAATGAGGTTTTCTCCTAAAGAGCGCTGCATAATGTCTTCTTCTTTATAATTTAGTGATAACATAAAGTTTCCCTCAGAATTCTTGCTGGAATTTTCTGTTAAGATAAAAATTGAAATTTTATTTAGTTTTTTTTTTTTTTTTTTACCAAACTGCAGAGTAAACAAACTTACTCATAGTATGCTGGAAGTTGATCCAGCAAGGTCATTAGTTTTGAATCCGGAATTCTGGTTTACACTTCGTCATGACTTTTTATTAAATACACTAAATTATGACTTGATAAAACTTAAAAATATGTCTGAATTGTATTCTAGATCTACGCCATAACCGCTCCTCCAAATTATGGGTAGATATAGAACTCACAGAGATTCCCAATTTAGCTGCTAGCTTGTTCTGGCTACAGAAGCCGATATTCTTTCAACTGCCCTATGCCCGTTCTCACCTACTTATATATACCTTGGCTAGGGTTTGGTACAATTTTGCTCTCAAACTACGTCTAGCTACCATACCGGGCCCGCTTACTCCCATTTCGGGTCGCCCAGACTTGCCCCTGGGTCTGTCTGAGGTCCCATTACTGGGCCCACATAGTAGTCAAACAGTTCAGCTTCGTGACATCTATAATCACCAGGGGTTACTACCCCTAACCTCCCTATCACACATTATTCCACCGGCCCCGGTCAATGGTTTCTCTATATCCAACTCCGTAGTTTTCTCTCTACCATGGCTCCTGGCTTGCAGACGCGCCTGGAGCTGACTGGCTTTGAGAAGCTCTGTGTGGCTAGTAGCTCTCCAGGCCATGCCATCTCTTTGCTTTATGCTGACCTTGCTGCAGAGGAGATCGGGGGAACGTCCACGGATCCCTTGCGTTCCAAACTTAAGTTTATGTCCGAATGGGAAGCAGAAATGGGAGCTACTTTCACGCTAGATCAATGGAAGAGGGCTCTGTTCTTTTCACACAAATCTTCAATCTCCTGTAATCTACAAGAACTAAATTACAAAGTTCTTACTAGATGGTATAGGACTCCTGCGAAACTACACCATTTCTATCCGAATGTGTCGGACGCTTGTTGGAGATGATCCTCTGCCTCTGGTACCATGTTGCATGTCTGGTGGGGTTGCCCTGGGGTGTCACCCTTGTGGAACGCAGTGTTCTCACTCCATAATTATGTCTTTGGATCCCGGGTGGCTCCATCGCCCGCTCTAGCCCTGTTATCGATTTTCCCCGGACGGATGGCCCAAGTAAAAAAGGGGTCCCTCAGGCTGTTTCTACTTGCTGTAAAGCAGATTATACCCCGTAACTGGCGCTCCTCTGAGAGCTTGGGGAGAGCTTTGTGGGCTACTGCCCTGGACTCTCTGATACATATGGAAGAGTTGGGTGCTGTGGACCGTACTGCCTCTTTGGCCTTTTTCAAAATTTGGGACCCATGGTCTCGGTTCCGCTCTTCCACTGCCTTTACGACCTGGATCTCCTCGGGTTCCCTACCAACTGGCTCTACTTAGATACATCTGTGGAATGGGCTGAGACGCTTAGATTACCCCCTCTCCCCCTCCCTTCTGTTTCTGTCTTTGTCCTTCCCTTGTCTTTGTCGGTTTGTTTTTGCTGAAAGTATTTGTTTAAGCTGGACCAGTTTATGTCTGACTGTATTACATCTTGGCAACCTTGCTTTGTTTGATTACTTTTGTAGCTTTGTTGCCTTATGGGCCCATTTATTGAGGTCTGCGAACCTCCAATTTCTCTTCTTTATATGCAATATCTGCTATGTCCTGCATTTTTCATGGTCTTATGACCATATGTCCTTATACCTAAATTCTTAATAAAAGTTTTTGAACCATAAAACTTAAAAATATGAAACAACTGATCACATCTGGTAGCCAGCCCTGGAGTTTGCCAACACATTTTAGCCTTCCACATAAATTGGCCATCACTTTAACACTTAAAATATCTCAACACATTCTTCATCACAAACTGCACTTAGAGTTGTTTCGGTACCAAAATTTTGATTCGGTACCGATACCATAAAAAAGTATTGCGATACTCGATACCATTCGATACCACGCAAAAAAAAAAAATGCCAAAAAAAGGCGACTAAAATAAAATGTCGAATTGTGCAGTTTTTCTTTTCTTTTTTTTTTCTTTTATGGGCGTTCACCGCTTAAAAGAGGATTTTTTTAATAGTTTGGACTTGAAACGTAGCGATATGTAATATTTTATTTATTGTTTATATATTTTATATGTAAAATTGGGAAAGGGGGTGATTTATACTTAATATTTTGGTGTACTTTTTTTTTTTTTACAGTTTATTTATTAACTATTTCCCCCTTAGGGGCTAGAACCTGGGATCTTTTCATCCTATTCACCCTAATAGAGATCTATCAGGGTGAATAGGACCTCACCCTCTCCCTGCTGCCCTGTGCTTTGTGCACACAGCAGCAGGGAGCTGACCATGGCAGCCAGGACTTCAGTAGCGTCCTGGTTGCCATGGTAACTGATCGGAGCTCCAGCATTACACTGCTGGGGCTCTGATCACTGCCACTGCCACCAATGAGGAAGAGGTGAGGGGACCCTGTGGCCACTGCCACCAATGTCTTTAATACTGGGGAGGGGGAGGGCGCACTGGCCACCGATGAGGAGTGACGTTACTGATACAAATGCAGGCAGAAGAAACTCATTGCCGGCACCGGGCGCTGCGATCAGCGGCAGTTAACCCCTCAGGGGCCAGCAATGAGTTTCTTCTGCCTGCATTTGTATAGTAAACGTTACTCCTCATTGGTGGCCATTGGCCCCGCCTCCTCCACCCCTCTCGCTCTATTGGTGGAAGAAGCACAGGGGGCGGGAGAGACTGCCTCCTTCTCCCTGTGCTGCCGAGGAGAACATGGCCCCGCTGAGGGCGGCGCACCCTGATAGAGCAGGTGTGAGACAGCAGAAGAGGAGGTGCGCTGAAAGGAGCTCGTAAATTTAGCTATAGGTGGACAGAGAATGAGGACATTTCCTGAATACAGGACTTGTGAGCGCTCTTTTTAGCTGGATACAAATGCTTGTTTTAGTATCGACCATACTGACATGGAATTTTAAAGTAAGTGCACTAGATTTATTAGCCCTAAGAAATCCACCTCCCCAATTCCAAAAAGGTTGGGATGCTGTGTAAAATAAATGTAATTAAAAACAAATCTCAGTGACCCATATTTTATTCACAATAGAACATAGCCCATGCAGTGATTTCCAGTACAGAATCAGCCGGCCGAGGGCTCGTAGATCACAAGCCTCAGATATTGACCTTGTCCCTTGCGCCCATGGGTTTCGCTAGATTTTCTGAATCTTCTCATGATATTATATACTGTAGATGGTGGGATATTGAAAGTCTTCACAATTTTATGTTCAGGAACATTTTTGCACATGTTTAGATGCAGTTTTTCGCAGGTTGGTGAACCTCTGCCCATCTTTGGTTCTGAGAGACCCTCTAGAGTGCTCTTTTATATCCAATCATGTGACTTCAAGAAACCAAATCGAGCACTCCTATTGGATTTCAACAATAAAGAGAAAGCTTTACTTGAAGTGCCCGGAGTGCTGGATTTGGTTTCCTGAATTTGCTGCTGATCTCTGGACATGTCCGTTCATCTGTGGAACTTGACTTCGGCGTGGTGAGCTGGTTCGTTATATTTGCTGCGACAGTCTTGTGACTTGGTTGCAAATTCCTCTACCTGCTTATTATTAGAGCCACTTACTGTTCCAGCCTTTTGTTGCCCGTGCCAACTTTTCTGAGATGTGTTGCTGCCATCAAGTTCTAAACAAGTTCATTTATTTCATGAAATGGTAAAATGCCTCACTTTTGGCGAAGTACAATGCAAGAAACTCGCGGCGTGTGGCAGTGCGAGTTCCCGTTCTGAACGCTGCTCCTCTGAGAGGATCGCACAGCATCATGTCAGTGTAATTCATTAGATTCCAGGTCTCGCGGGGACACACAGCGTTATAAATCATTGTAATGCCATGCAATCCTGTCAGAGGAGCAGAGTTCAGCACAGGAACTCACACGGACACACGCAATGAGTTCTTTGCATTGAACTCGCTTGTCTGTGTCTGGCCTAAAAAGCTATCTTTATTCTAGGATTGTGCCGGAACCAAATGTGATTTTTATGCTGAGGAATTTAAAGAATTTTTTTCCCCATTTTATAAAAGGGCCTCATTTTTTATTGATTTATTTATTTTGTGGGGAGGTTGAGGCGATCTGTTTTGTGAATTTTACTTTTCTGTGCCCTCCTAAGGGACTTCATGCTGCTGTCCTTCAGAAGAAATAAAGGTGGCTCCCCATCCCTTCACTGTTCTCCTATCACCACGCAGGAGCCGATCATAGTGACCACAATATACATGCATAAAAAATATCTGTCTATATAATGGGTCATTCACACCACCAGAGGCTATGAAAGAACAAAGTGTACGTATCCAAATCCCCATAGCGCCATAAGAAAAGAAAAATCACAAAAAATATGGCAGAATAGTGCACCGCTGCTCCATGCTCATGGGGCACTCAGAGGCACTTCGGGGCCTGTGTTCTGGTGATCTAACACTTCTCTTGTGATCAGGGGATACATGAATTAGTGCAAGAGCCTCTTTAAGGAATGGGCTTTATTTTTCCTACTTTTCAGGGATGCAGCTGTATGAGGCATGTGTTCTGTGGGATGAGTTGTATTTTTTTACGTCTCCATTTTGGGGAACATACATCTTAGGAGAGCAGGTGCCTCAGCAGCTGGATGCCTGCTGTTTTACACAGCCGACCCCAGGGCCAATATCTGCGATTACAGACATTTAGCCCCTCAGATTCCATGGTCAATTGTGACCAAGTCCTCTTAGGCGGCTTTCCCGGAGTGCTGCTTGAACTGCTTTGCTGCGCTGAGATCGGGAAGCCGTTCATGTCAATAGCAGGGATCTCTCTGATGAGTTCCATGCAATTTCAGATGCAGTTCTTTTGGAGGCATGCAGGCGGCCATACACTGTAATGCTAATTAATTGCAGTGTAAAGGGAAGCTATCCGAAGATCGTGAAACCAAGCACCCTGGGAGGGCTTAAAAAACAGTAAACAAAAAAAGGTAAAAATATATATATATCTAGAAAATCACAGGGCAGCACTCCTAGCTTCAAGTAGTTCAGGTGCCAGCGTTATCCCCTTGGTCCTGGGGTCCAAACACAATCCAAATAAATATAACGCAGCACTCCTTGGATAAAAAAGTGAAAAACATGTGATATTTATTCAACACATGTTGATACAGGCAACGTTTCAGCTCTCTCACAGAGCCATTATCAAGCCCAGATGTGCCCCCTGCACAGGGGTAATGCCCAGATGTGCCCCTGCACAGGGGTAATGCCCAGATGTGCCCCCTGCACAGTGGTAATGCCCAGATGTGCCCCCTGCACAGGGTAATGCCCAGATGTGCCCCCTGCACAGTGGTAATGCCCAGATGTGCCCCCTGCACAGGGGTAATGCCCAGATGTGCCACCTGCACAGGGGTAATGCCCAGATGTGCCCCCTGCACAGGGTAATGCCCAGATGTGCCCCCTGCACAGTGGTAATGCCCAGATGTGCCCCCTGCACAGGGGTAATGCCCAGATGTGCCCCCTGCACAGGGGTAATGCCCAGATGTGCCCCCTGCACAGGGGTAATGCCCAGATGTGACCCCTGCACAGGGTAATGCCCAAATGTGCCCCTGCAAGGAGTAATGCCCAGATGTGCTCCCTGCACAGGGTAATGCTAAGATGTGCCCCTGCAAAGGGGTAATGCCCAGATGTGTCCCCTGCAAGGGTAATGCCCAGATGTGCTCCCTGCACAGGGTAATGCCCAGATGTGCCCCATGCACAGGGGTAATGCCCAGATGTGCTCCCTGCACAGGGGTAATGCCCAGATGTGCCCCCTGCACAGTGGTAATGCCCAGATGTGGCACCTGCACAGGGGTAATGCCCAGATGTGCCCCCTGGACAGGGTAATGCTCACATGTGCCCTCCTTCACAGAAAAAAAAGCCCAGATATTTGCCCCCTCACAGTGTTTACATTTCTTTCTAGCAAAGCTACCTGGTTCTGGCCCATAAAATTTATACCACGTCCAGTGCGGCCCTGAAAAATGGTTGGGCACCACTAATTTATCCTATTATTTAACCCACATTGTCAATACTGTAAAAAGAAAAATTTCCCATATGATCGTATAAAAAACGATTATAAAGGTATGAGAGAGAGAGAGATCCCAAAGAGGTATAGACGAAAACTAAAGGGGACACCGAACAGAACTCTGCCAGCAGAAAATCTAAGAAGTCATGAGTGTCACAATATGACGACACATTATTGACAATAAAATATACAACTCTTCCCACATAAAATGATTCCTCATAAGCTATGTAAATGAAAAAATAAAAAAGTTATGGCTTCTTATATGCAGATAAAAAAAATAAAAAAAAATACTGGAGCCTTAAAGGGGTTGTGCATAGTAACATAGTACATAAGGCCGAAAAAAGACATCTGTCTGTCCAGTTCGTTCTGTCATCCTGCTAGTTGATCCAGAGGAAGACAAAAAAAACTGTGAGGTAGAAGCCAATTTTCCCCACTTAAGGGGAGTAAAATATTCCTTCCCGACTCCAATCAGGCATCAGAATAACTCCCTGGATCAACGACCCCTCTCTAGTAGCTATAGCCTGTAATATTATTACACTCCAGAAATACATCCAGGCCCCTCCTGAATTCCTTTATTGTACTCACCATTACCACCTCCTCAGGCAGAGAGTTCCATAGTCTCACTGCTCTTACAGTAAAGAGTTCCATAGTCTCACTGCTCTTACAGTAAAGAGTCTATAGTCTCAGTGCTCTTACAGTATAGAGTCCATAGTCTCACTGTTCTTACAGTAAAGAGTCTATAGTCTCACTGCTCTTACAGTATAGAGTCCATAGTCTCACTGTTCTTACAGTAAAGAGTCCATAGTCTCACTGCTCTTACAGTAAAGAGTCC